>JAUMJL010000559.1:1032500-1150000 GCA_033558185.1 Dromococcyx pavoninus
GTACTTTGTGTTCCTGCTGCATTCAAGAACTGTTGCACACTTACTGTATTTGTAGTGTTAGACAAGGAATAATCTGCATTGAACTTTTTGCCACATGGAGCCTTTAGAGTGTTGTTCTGCAGTGAACTGTTGGCATCATCGCGCAACACACTCTGGAGGGTGAAAAAGGAACCTATCCAAGCCAAACAGCAGGACATAAGTAAGTTGGAATTAGACCAGGACACCAAGGCTAATTCCCACTATCCTATAATAAGTACACGAGGACTTCAATGACCACAAATGGTCAAAACCCCAGTGTTGTGTCTTATCTGACTGAATGCTGACAGCTCCAGCAAAGCCATCCGTTAACACCACGCTCGTGCACTCAGCGCTGGCTCCGAGGGCAGAGCTCTGCCCACCACAAAAACGAAAGGAAAAGCTGCTTTTTCCTTTCTTGCCTTTCCTGAACAGTGATTCATCCCCTACAACCCTGAACCTGAAACAACAGGCTAAACAGATATGCTGTGAACAGAGACACTGAACCAGCAAAGAACCTGAGCACATGCTTAATTCTAAGCACTGCAGTAGCCTACCTCAAACTCGGGGCTGGGGGGAAGGACTGGCTTTCGTAGAAAGTCTAAAAATGCTACTCACCTTTTTTACACTTCCCCAGCTTCCACTCATTTATGGCTCAGGGATTTTCTGATCCAGAGTTGGCATGGTTTTCTTTAATAGTTTTGGACGGATCCTCCTTTCATGAACTTGTTTGGTTTGGTTTTGAATCTATGTCAACTTTCGGCATCCTTAATGGCCTCTGCAATGGAGTTTCAACTTAGTATCTCAATGGGGGAAAAAAGTTTTAGATGTTTTGAACTGCCCTATTAGCTTCACCTGATGATCTGTTCTTACCTGTGAGAAGGGTACAGTCATTTTCCACTTACATGTTTCACCTCGTTTCCAGTTCTGTAGATCTCTATCAAATTCTCCATCAGTTGATTCTTCTCCAAGCTGGAGATCAAAATATTTCTTTCACCACGTGGAAGTTGCTCTATGAGCTGGATGACCTTCATCACTCTTCAGTCCGAAACAGGACCATGAGAATTACTCACAGCACTGAAGAAGCAAAGCATACCAGCACAATACACAGAGCCACATGTTCTAATTTGTCTTCTATTTCCTCCCCAGTAATTCACAACTCAGCTTGTGGTTTTTTCCTGACCACTGCTGGGCACTACGAGCAGTCAACGGAACTGGAATCCCTCAACTTCGGTTCTTTAGCAAAGTACACGGTCAGATCCCCGTAACAACCAACGTTGAGGAAGCCAACACATGAGACAAAGCCATGATATCTGGGATACTTCTGGTCCTGTCACAAGACGCTGCCTGTTATTTGTGATTTTGAACCTGTACACCTTGGCTTTCAAGACATTATTGCCCTTGCTACGTGCAGCACGACATCACATTCCTCTATTTGTCCATGGATGAGTTGCCAGCAAGTTCCTTCTGCATTTTCTCCGGCCACTGAACAGTAACTCAAAAGCATTTGTCTCTCCCAGAAAAGCTTAACCTCCATTTCACTTTTCCAGGTTCTGGTTTCTCCCACCAGCAGGCAAAACCATCAGAAGCAACGGCAATTCCACAACAAACCCTGACACTTAGCCCACAGCTTCTGATGTCTCTATCAGTAACGCAGTTCTAGAAAGCATTACCTCTGACTGTCTAACCCACTGTTACAGCTAAGATCTCAAAAAGCCTTCAAACCACCCGGGAGAGAAGTAAGGTAATGCATGTGTTACAGTAATCTGCATGCAACAGAGCTTATTCTCTGCCCATCAAGGTCAAAATCATCTCTAAACTCTTTATAACTGAAGGGGTTTCTGACAAGGAAAGAATGAAGATCACATTGGGTTCCTCACAATTAAAAGCAGATTTTATGCACTGAAGAAAAAATACCTGCACACTAAATAGAGAATATTGAGAATTCAGCAATTCAAAAGAAAGTAACTGGCAACTTGGCTCTCCATAACCCAAATCAGGAAATCATAAAAAATGAAGTGTTCTAATAATTAACAAATCATCAATGAATTAGTCTTCCTTTTTTTCAGAGTCATTTGTAGCCCACAAGCACTCACTCGTCAACAGCACCATGTAAAGACCAATTCTGATCAGGCAGAGAGAGACGGGAGGTCTTTTAAAGACTCATGAAGATAACGCTCGTGTGCTGTAGCTGGATCCCTTTTGGAAGCCATTCACAAGAATAAAGGTGTAAGGGTAGATACTCTCTCTATATATTACAGAATATTAAGATATACAAATACCACACAAACCAAAAAGGCTGACAATCTTCAAGACAGATGGCTGGCTCCTACATTTTTGCCAGGAGATGGCTTCCTGTCTTCAATTATAAGTATATTTGTCATGTCCTAATTATGTATTGATACGAAAGACATCCAATCACATGACCAAAAACACACGTATTTTCTGAAATGTAAGAGCAAGTCAGAGGAGCAGGGTGGGAAAGTGTATTTCCATATATCCATATGAGCACTACACACTCAGTCTTGTGACAAAATAAAAACAGACTGTAAGAAATAATACAGAATCATTCCGAAGACAAAATGCAAACATACACACCATGCAGATCCAGTAATAAATTGGAATTACACAACGCATGAAAAATAGAATCATTACTTGGGCTGCCACTAATTCTACTGACAGTTTCTCCATCTATTGATTACGTAGAAGTCTACGTAGCAAGTAAAACTTTCTTTTCTTCATGTATAGAAGAGCAGCAGCTACAGAAATCCTCAAAATGGACCTAATGCTTCTCTCACTTAAAACTTTTTTATCTTAGGAGAAACATATTTAGGCAACAATACAACAGCTTCGTAAAATCTTTGCAGAAACGTATCCGGCACGCAAATAAATTACTTTGGTGCAGAGGATACCTTAGGAGAACTGAAAGGTGGAAGTCACAAAACGAGGATAGAGTCAGGGTTTATTATTTCCATGTGAATTTTGTCCTGTATTGGATAAGGAAAGCAAATGAAAGGAATTTTTAATTCTGTATTTTAGTGCCCTTCTGAATGCATTCTTCATATTGGATTGCACCATCTGGTTGGCAATTTGCCCACGTGTCCCTCCTGCTTTCTCGGAAGCTGAGTGTGGATGTGCTTAGGAAAGAAATGGGAGACACCGCCACTCAAAGAGCTGCCTGCCTGCGCCGTTCTAATTCTGCTCCCATTCTTGCCCCTTTTCTTCCGTTCCATCGGCACATTTCTTATTCTGAGCACCCTGTGGCCGTGTGCTCTGCTGCTTTCAGTACTGGTGATATCAGAGGTTTAAATTTCAAACAAGTTTTCAAGAAAAGTTTCCATGTATTCCATCTACAAATGAGGGAGGTTTTAGGTTGGTTTATGTTTGTGTTCTTCAAGGTATCACTGTATTTTTGCACCACTGTATTTCAATACATCTTGGTGTACCCAGACACCTGCTTCCTCCCCTCTCTTGCCCTACCATTTTTAACTACAGTTCACAGCCCCTCTCTCCAATGGACTTGGGGAGAGCTCAGGTAATATTTTCCCCTGTCTTAGCTTCCCATGTTAGAGGCAACAACATTTTCCAAATATATTAAAAATGAACAGGAGATACCTAGGACTCCTATGTATTTAGAGAGTAAACACAACTGGGAGCATGAAAGGTACAGCGTGCACGTGTTTGTTGCCATTTGTGGCAGTCATATATGGGCCATATTTGGGCAAATAAACCTTTTACGCCAGCAGAGGTCAAGAGCATTGAAGGACCTGGCTCTCAGAAAGATGTTAGACAACACCCAATTTGGAAAACTCTCAATTTCACTGATTTCATTATAAGTGTGAACACATTTTTATGAGGATCAAGACGCACATCTTTTGCTAAAGTATTTGTTTTCTTACCCACTAACTGCACAGCTGGAAAGATTTCTCCAGCCTGGCAAGAAGCAGTTTAAAGGCTTAAAGTTAAATCCATAAGAAGTCTTAGACAGGAGACAAGGACTAATATAAAATTCAGATTCTTTATAATCTCCATTCAGTTAGCACCTAATCCCATAGTTTATGGGCTATGACTGCCAACGTCAGAGCCATCAATGGCTCTTTCAGAAAGAGCTCCTTCCATACCTAAAGGTTTACTTCTGGGCATGTCCAGAAGCACTCACTCTTCACAGTGCTGATAAACTGAATGCTCAGCTCAGACCTTAATCCCCACTGGATTCACAAGCATTCCTCTGCCTATCACACTGCCTGTGATAGATGTTCATAACCTGTCTAATTAGGTTCCTTGCAAAATAAGGAGTTGGAAGTTGGGATGGGGGCTACCAACGCGTTTTGAGCTAACTAATACCAACTCCTCATGCTGTACCCGCTGATCAACACATCATCCTTCGCCCCGTGACCTCCATTTCTTTCCATCTTCTCAGTTATTGCAACAAAAATATCAACCCACAAGTCATAAATGGAACCCATTCATTCCATGTAGGACACTGGAAGAAGGCAGCGCTCCGTGACCAGTGCAGTTTATGAAGCTGGCTCAGTGTGTATAGGGAAATCCCTGAGACACATCCACCCCTCAGCAAACTCAACTTTTTTTCCTTTCCTCTCAAACATCTCCCTTGAGGCACTCTTTACATATAATATCTCTACATCTCTGCCCACCTCCGAGCCTCCCTGCTGTCCCGCAGAGCCGAACTCTGCCGTTACTTTCTGATTGCTGGCTCATAACACTCTCTTCTCATTTCTGAGCTATTTATGACTTAACTGGGTACCACAACCTTTGTCGAGTATTTTTCTAACTAGCTCTTTGCTACCCTTACATAAATAATCATGAAAATCGGCTTTTTTTATTGGGAAATGCCCCTGGTTTTCCATCAAAAGGCTTTTGGCTATGCCAAAGCAGTGCTACTGGCAACAACCAACGTGTTGAACACTGTGACGTTCATGAATGCCTGAGAAAGCTCCTGCAACACTGAAGGAATGCTGGTATTTTCAACAGGATGCAACATGTATTTATATATGTAGATTGTAAAATAAATGTAGAGAACCCTTAAATATATTCTGAGTACAAAATAACAGCTTTCAGAATTAAAAACACAAGTGTTTACCATATTTAAGATACCTGTAGTGTCTTAAATAGAACCATTATTCTACATTCTAACTATTGAGACATACTGCAATATCCAACATGCCAGAGCACTGTAACTGTTAGTAAATTATGACTTTATAATGGGAAACCCTGTACATGCTAAAAATACGATACTCTCCCTAATCCTATGTAACTAAAGTTATCTTATGCAGATCATGAAGATTTAGAAACCTCTGAAAAACAGATGTGCCAAGCAACCCACTAAAAGCAAGAATATATTGTATTTATTTATTAATTTATACAGCGCCCATCTCAAAGCAGAGTCTGGAATCCTGTACAGAATAAACAAAAATTAAACCAAACTGGGCTCAGAGCCAAGAGAAATCAGCCGTACCAGTAAAAGGGGGAGGAGGGCAGAAGAAAACTACTCCAAAAAAATATATACATGTCTGCAGATACTGCACAATCTTAGTGGGCACATCACAATATCAATACTGGAAGTAAGAGAATTACAATTTACAGCAAGAATAGAAATATTCAAGGGAAAAAAAGAGTAATTATGACAGAGTTAATTTACAGCTATTGAAAGCCAGAGTATAAAAGCAATTACAGTGGAGGAAATACAAACTGTGTGAATTTTGAATGAAGATTGAGTATATACACCGTCACACAACATCTCTAAGATTTCAACTCTACTACTGATCATATTGCATTTTATTCTTTGTTTGCAACATGTAAACAACATGAAAACACCACAAATGGTGCGTGAGGGCTTTCTGGAAGGAACTCTTATTCTACTACTGTCCTCTTCCCCGTATTTTACTTACAACACATCAGGGTTTTTAGTCCTTTTTAAAATCTTGATGACTTAGAGGAATAATGACAAGGCAGATGCCTAAATACAGAGCTACCACGAAGAACCGCCTCTGCGATCGAGAGAGAGGACAAGGAAGCAGCACATTTGATTGTCAAAAGGCACAAAGACCAGGCCACACAATTAAAATGGATTTGGCTGTGCATCCTCTCCTGATTTTGACTCTTTTTTTTCATTATTATGTTATCTTACCCATATCACTGGGGGTGAGACTTACAACCATTTTTCCTGCCAGCCTCTCTCCCAGGGCAGCCCAGTATCAGCCCTGCTCATGACACACAGAATTTTACATGTTTCTTCATCAAAGACTTTTTCATTGACTCCTCTCAACTCACCTGCTCGGTTTTGCAGAGTCCTGGCAAAAACAATCCTCTCCTTATAAAATTAAAGAAAACTTCAGCAAACGGTTCAGATTCCCTTAGGATGGAAAAAGATTTCGAAGTCAAATTTAACACCCAAATATTGATCACAGAAAATCATAAAACACTTCCTTCATCATTAATGGTCTTGAACTATTTGTAAGTAGGTGTTTTACTGGATGTGTATGATGAATTAAGGATACTAACCTCATTCCCACCTTAATTAGGTATTTACTAACTTTGCAACTTTTAAGATGTACTTTTAATGCAGTTTTCTGAATGAATAAACCGTGAATCTATTTAACTGACTGATGCAAGAGAACAACTAATAAATTAGTAGCACACAGTCATGAAAAGCCAGTGGTCTGCCAGCTGTGATGACTGCTGTGGCACTTCCATAGTTTACTGGTCTGAATTGCTATTTATTAACATTAATTTCCCAATATGCAACCATTTTTTTCAGGCCCTTTCTGAGGTCAGCTGTCGTACAAAGGAGCTCAGACTTGTTTTCAGATGGAGCCTGTTCAAAATCTCATTACTGAAAATGGGAACAGTTCAACCGATGTGGATTGAAATCAATGGATTTTGCGAGAGCGTTCATATTTCTGAATGCATAAGCTACAACTCAGCCAGGTGCTTAAGTATGTGCATACTAATTGCATACTAATAGCCCTTTTGATATCACTGAGATTACCAATGCTCTTGAAATGAATCACACACGTACCTATAATGCCAAGAGCTAACACAAAACTTAAGAGGAGAAAAGGGACAGGAAACCCTAGGAATATGATAAGCAATGGATAGATTATTACTTTATGGGCAAAAATAGAAGAAGGTGAGCAGAAGAGCTTTTCATCTCTTTTCCCTCAAAAGTTCAGCAAGAATTTTTGTGCTTCTATCACTTGCAGATTAACAGCACGTGGGGATCTTGCCTTTTAAGCAATATATTGAGAAGAATTCAGTATCAGGATACGCTCCTGCATACAGTCTGCAGCAGTGGAACAGAGGATCTGAGATGTGGCTGTTACTCGTCTGGCACAGGTGAGTAGAGGACCATTTAACTCATGGTCTTCACTAGACAACTCCATGGCAAAGCATGTTCTGGTTTACAGAGCAGTGCACACACAAACACAGCTGAACTCATTCTGACCAATGATGAAGCAAATGCATCAATATAATCCATTGTATAAACGTTGGGCTCAAGCCTGCAAAACCTCACTCACATGAATAATCCCACCAATACCGAGCCTAGATTAAAGGATACACATAAAATCCCATCAGAGTTAGGGGTTTTAAGCTCATCCTTTTGGAAAGAGATAATGTTCTTATAAACATCCAAAGTTCTGGGGCACTCGTTAGAATCAAAGCGCAAAGCTCTGCGGGTCTGACCGCTGACGTGCTGGCACAGAACACACTCTGTGAAGTAATCAAACTCTGTCAGAATTAGATGATCATCCTTGCTGCTTCTTTTTTTTTTTTCAAAAGCTTTCTAGCTTTTGATTTACTGCTTTTCTGGGGTTTATCAACTGCTTTTAGTCTGCTGGCAAACTCCCAAACTCATCTGGGTAGGAGCATGAACCCAGTGATCCTGGCATCTAGAATTCTATCTCAAAAAGCCAAATACCTTTCTTACTTTCACGATGGGTTCAACCTTTCAAGACACAAAATTGTTCTCTCCTGTATTGTGCACACACAGAGGAATAACCATTCCCTCGATGTCGCACACACACAGCTGACCTGACTCTGTTTTAGTTGCTATGTCACACTTAACCTCCCTGTTTTAAAACCAATGTTTCCTCTACACAATGGTAATTGGAAATGGCCTTCAACAGCCTCTCAAGAACGCAATTATATTATATAATGATATCGGAGAATTAGCAAGACACCCCATCACCTTGTTTGTCCATACTAACAGCATATGATGAATGAGAAAACCTGATCCCAGCTAATGCCTTTCTGACCACCAAAATTCACTAAACGAATGAACCTAATTGCTTCCTAGTGCTCCTGAAATACTATATTCACAGAACTTTTCCTCTTGTAATCTATATTGATAGTCCTATTTAAAAATAAAATCCATCTGCGTACGCTTCAGGCCTTGCTTTAAAGAAATTCTAAATTTGTTGTAGATGCGGCCTCGCAGAAACCATGGGAGTGACTTTACAGACCAGGATTTTTACTTCTGTAAAATGTTGTTTTAAGGAAAAACTGACGTTTTGCTACAGTAATCAACCCTGAATTTATTGACAGGTAAAACACTTACCTCTCCTTTGCCAAACCCTGGGGATTTCACAACTGTTTAATCTTGCCTAAGTTTTCATTGAACTATTTTTCAGACAATTTATAATAACAACAAACCCCATTTAACACAATACACATCTTTACTGTTCTGCCTTTCTCCGTTAAGACTTCAGGGACAAAAACTTTAAAAACATGCTTTCCCATCCCAAACTGCAAATGCTATTTGTAGCTAATGTCTATGCTAAAAGGCATGATGAATATTAATTTATTAATTGCTTTAACTGACAGAGGAACTAAGTATATCAATGTTTTCTAATTCTGAGGCGTCTCCCATGCCCAATACTAACTTGCCATGAGCTGCAGCTCGCACTGCTGGTGCAAAGTCATAGAAGCATCAGCTTTCACAAAGATGGGTCAAGGTCAGTCAATCCACTGCCCCACTCATCTTGCTATTTAACCTGTTTTACATCGCAAAGGTGAAGTCTGGTGCTCTCCTGGGCCTTGCACACACTTGGAACTACAGCTCTGCCACATAATGAACGTGCCTGTCGCTGCCAAGGTTCAGAAACCATTTGGGCACAGGTGTCGGTTCCTTGTCAGCCTCCAGGGCCAAGATGGAATCTCTGCGATGTAAAATGAGACAATACATTCAAAAAGTCATTATCTTTTCCCAGAACATGTTAAGCTCCAAAATAAATGCATTTCAAGCCTTATAACACCCCCGTATTCATAAGGCTCATTACTGGCCTTAACTTTGCTTGCTGCTTATTTACTGTTTACTCTCTTGCTTTACTGCCCTGGTGAAATTGCTCTTAATTGATACGGCAAATGGAGAGACAAGAAAAGGAACACAATTCCAGAAATGCTTGGTCCTTGACTGATCCCACTGCTGCCAAGATGGCACCACAGTGAAAGGTTAAAAGAACGTCTTCCAAATTTCTGTATCCTCTTTAATCTCTCCTGTCAATCTTTTAAAGTGGATTTTTGGCTGTGAAAGCAGCCAACTCTATCCTGTGACAAAATACTTTCGACAGAAGAGATGACCTTAGAAGTAAAATATGGTGTTTCTGATGACTGCAGTTGTCTTAGCACAATTCTCACAGAAACAAAGCCCCTCTGAGAACGAGAAACACAACTTTTCCCATATTCTCCAACAGGATTATCCAGACTCTCATACATTAGCTTTCCATGATTCTTCAGCCATTTTGGAATACATTCCCCAGGGATACACAGTCCCACTCCCCACATGTCAGTCAGGCTCTTCACTTGGGTTCTTTCTCACTAATGAACCATATTCTACTCACATTGAAAAATCTTTCTTGTCCCTTGAAAATCCCACTGAACGTCCCTCAAGCTGCTTCCCTATCCCAGTGCCACCTGCATCCGTCTCCACCGACAGCACTACCAGCTTACATCTCCCTGGCTACACAGATGCCAGCTCTGCTCTGTCTCAGAACGTGTCAACAAACCCAGTCTGTTCCCTGCATAATTTCATGAGGTTGAACCCCCATATCTTGCAGTGGCTTAAAAACTGCTTGTCTAGGCAAAGTTATTTGTAATTTCACATAGGCTTTTGGGTACGCTGTGCTGGGAACATATGCTTTTAATGTTTGCACTCCTTTTAGTTCAGACTCCTTCTACTAAAAACCCCTCCTCTGGTGGGGTAAATTATGCAGTAAAACAAATACAATCAGCTGATAACAATAAAGAATAGTGCACGATTGTTCATTTCCTTAGCAAGAAAACAATCAATTTAGCAAAGCAACAAAATCAATGAAATATCAGCCATTCCCCAGCCACTGCTTGCTCCCCCTCAGCTGAACTCTGGATCCTTTCATTCCGTGACGGCACAAATGACAACGGGCAGATTGGAAACGATGGCCACAGCGCGCCTTCACCTCCTCTCCAGAGCAAGACCAGCAGGGTGGACTCCTGAGGGTAAAGGTGTACAGAAAAGCCACGCTTCAAGGAAACCTAAGCTTGAACAGCGCTCAAGGATTGGGGTTTGATACAGTTATTTATCCACCGTGGGGAAAAACCTATCACATTGTGCTGTACCAGGCAGCAACCCGAGATGCTGAGTTGAACTCACTTGGCATTGCATATGAAATGATGATTGTTCACTGAGCTCTGAGAGCATTTTTAGCTTTGTGAGTAACATCACGTATTTGAGAGAGGCATGTGTAAGTACACCACGTGGGTGAAGAAATCTACAGGCCTAGGACAGCTTTAATGCAATAAACATCTTGCTAGATTTCTTAGCTCTGAAAACAGAGAAATATCTATTGACAGTTACCACGTGCTTTTATTTGAAATGCCCCAGGATTCTTACACGCCAATACTCATCAGTTATTTTTCAGTCTATTATATCATAATTATCAAACCTTATTTTTCATTGCTAATAACTGTTATGAATATATTTTAATACAACAGTGACTTGTAATGATTTCAAATAAATTGAAATTAATAGAATTTAACCCCTCTGAGAATTTTCTTGTTTCTGTAAGTTAAGCAGGTGATAACCATTTTTTTAAAAACTACTCCAGTGACGTTACTACTAGAACTTGGTTTTGCAGTTCTTTCACAACAATTTGCTTTCAAAAATCACATCTTTCAGTAATCATCACTAGGAACTGAATACATTCTAATAACGTCTTATTTTGAAGTATTAATATTACATTTGCCTTTTCAATTGGCTTTTTCTGTAGCTTTAAATAAAGTCTTCCAGATTAGCTGACAAAAAATAGCAACCTTTTACCAGATTAACCTTTTCCTTCTGAACCTTAAAAATTAGTGAAATGCATTCCATTAAGAAGCAGAGGCCTTTTCAGTGAAGGAGGTTTGCTTTGCAAACTGATTGTTCCCAGGGCTAAATGCTGCCTGTAATAAAGCTTTGAAGGAGTTTTCCATCAGCCACAATCTGACTATGATATTGGATCACCAAGAGGAGCTTTCCAAAAATTTTTTTAATAAAAAGGTTTGAGAACAATAATTTGAAATCCAAGTCCGTGCTTTTTATGAAATCTCTGCAACACTTGATAATCAAAAAACTCACAACGCTGCACTAAGAACAGTCTCAGGCAGTGCATGCTATGCTTTTTAACACCACATTTTCAGCTATTACTATAAAATTGTAATTAGATAGTAAATTACAATGTTAATATTCACTTTGAACAAATAAGTGTTTGTAGTTGTAGAACTGGGCATTATTATGGCAGCACAGGGACCTATTCACCAAATAAGACATAGACTTTTTTCATAAAAGTTGTTCTATTTTGTACTTTCTTCTTATGAACTTGCATGAAATGCTGGCTTTTTATGTGCACTATTTGCTGAAGTCATCTTTGCCAACATTGGGATCTCTGCTTCCCCTTGGGGAAGTGCCAAAACAAGAATTTTCCTCATCTGGCTCCACTATCCAAAGGATACAAAGAATTGAAAGAATCATTTCTCTCTGTACAGAAAAAAAGAGTATGTAAATGAAATTACAAACTCTGACTGGGTGTATAGGGACTTTGGCATTTCTTTCTATATTGGGAAAAAAGCTACACTGATAACCTTTACATTATATAGTAAAAAAGATATATAAAATGATTAATATAATATAACATGCCTTATACATGTTACACAGGCCTTATAGCTACTGCATTGACATCATACAATAATAAGATGCTATAATATTATACTTTAACATTCTTGAATATATATGATGATGTGCATTCCACCTGAAATGTCAGTAATGTTTAAAAGCATCAAATCCTGGCTTAGTTTCAATTATTTTACCATGATTTTCCTCTTGCCTTTCCCCCTGTCCAGGAAGAGGGGGAACTGGGGGCTTGAGCAGCCTGGCCTGGCGGGGGGACTCCCAGTCCATGGCAGGGGGGTTGGAACTGGGTGATCTTTAAGGTCCCTTCCAACCCAAACCATTGTACAATTCTATAACAGCACATTCTGCAGTTCTGAAGTTATGCTGGAACGCCTCAGGAGATTGTTTTCAGTTTGAACACATGGAAAAATTGAAACTACTCCTTATTTATTACATCAATTCAGTTGCAATGTATTCTGTGTATCTACCGTTCGGTAAAAGTTGAAATTTTGTTTTAGAAATACCTTTTTTTTACACATCTCTGAAAACACCTTAGAACGTGGATGAGTGAGGAACTTTTCCAAGGTATGTAATGGGCAAATAAAATGGGAGTTTTGACCACGAGCCAGAGATCTGATCGAACCATTCAGGTTGGAATGGCTTTTTTCTCCAGCAGCCAGCCAGGCATCCCTACACACGGAGCCAGCCAGCTCTGAGGTGGGCACACATGAAGATGTCTCATTCCACATAGAGAGCACCTGTAGGAGACGTACAAGGAAGCAAAAGCTGGATGGATCCCTTTGGAATGCTGGGAATCGCCACCTTCCAGCCTCAGGGAACCGTCAACCCCAACACAGCCACAGCACTTCTGCACAGGAAACCGGCCAGACTGAAAATGGACAGGGAATCTCTCCAACAGGCAAAAAGGGGATAAAAGAGTTCCAGCAGAGTTTGATTTTAAAGCTGCAGTGATTGATTGACACCGCTCAGGGGTTTCGAGCGTATGGGTAAGTCCCAGGAGAGATGGATGAGCCAGCAGAGAGGAGGAAAGGCTGCCAAAAGGTGCACGATAAGTACATTTATCACATGGGTTTGCAATTTATCTTACACATCTCCAATTTTTCATAAAGCCCCCATCTGTAATCACCACGTGAAAAATTAGGGAGGCATGTGATAAATTAAGTTGTGAATTGTGATTTCTAGTAAGTTAATCATTTATCCATGCTATTTAAATTTAAATTCTGATCACATCTTGTCTTTCAGAATGCAAAAAACCAGAGGAAAACACACGAGGATGACCAAAATGAGGAAAACTAAAGACAGAAAATATATCTCAACAACGTAAATGCAATTTCATAATCTGGTTTCTTGACACACTATTTCTAAAATAAATAATTTCAACTGTATAACTGAAAAGATTTCAGAATTTCAAACCAAAATGGAAATTTTGTGACTACAAATCAACCTGCCTTTAGGTAGTTCCATTGCCTTATTGACCTACTATCCATTTTCTCAGGACTTAGCATGTTACAAAATGCCTAAGTCACTTCTTTTTAATACGCCATTCAAAGAAGTTTTTCCCTCTTTTGAATCACAGCCATCCTGGAATCCTCAAGAACATATTTATAATTTTCTCTCCATTAATTTTGTTCTTAAAATAATAACACTGGTACTTACTGCACTTTAGCAACCCACTATGTAACTAAAACTACTACATCATCAACTAAAAAAAATAATTATAAACTAAGTATTTAACTAGTTTGGATAAAATCCATTATTTTCATTAATGGATCTCATTTCTATTTTATTGGGTTTTTTAACTATCAGATTAAAAGTGCATTTTTTATTGTTTTTCCTAATGCAATTCTGTTTGATATGCTCAGAATGAATGGAATAGTTATTGTTTTAATTACATTTTTTCATTTTTTTCCTGTTCCTCTTCCCATTATTTACTACTTTTAAGATCAGCATCATACCAGTTACACTGTACAGAAATGCCCATACACTAAACACGCACATGTGAATGAAAAAAACCTTTATATATACGCACACATTTTAGAAATCTATTATAACTTTAAATCCTTCTGCTGTTGGAAAGAAGTCAGTAGATCTAAATAAGAAATAGTTCCTGAACTGCTATATAAGCCACAGCAATATTTACAAATTTTAAACTGTCCTCCCCACCCTAAATGTTTAAGCCAATTTACTCAATGAAATTAGGTGAACTCACATCCCAAACTGCAATGTGAAGTTGAACTCCAGCTGATACTCAGAAGACTGTAAAATATTAAAACCACTTGTTCAAATATTTGGGTCGTGTAAATTCCAGGGGAGCCAAGAGTAGAGTTTCCAACATAAACAGTCATGACTGTCAATTCTTGTAGGTGAAAGTAACACGTGGGATGACAGAGAGAGAAATCTTTAGACCAGGCTCCATTCTTGATTCCAATATAATTTCTACGGGAGCGCTGCAACGGACTTCTCTGGAAAGACTCGAACTGAGATCTTAAAATATAAGGTGGAATGGATATTCACTTAATTATTTACTTACTCAGGTAGCTGCTTACGTAATCTTAAGGCACCTTATAATCCTCTGCTGTATCTCCAAAATACTGGGGTTTGGATGGGCTGTTAAAAGGAAAAAGGATGTCCCTGAGCCTGACACCCGGGTACAGTCGTGAGCATTGCAGACCATCATCTACTGCGTAGAGAAACAACACCTGGAGGGGAAAAATAATAATTCTCAAATTACTGTCTGTGAGGGCAAAATCGACTCTGCAGGAAGGTAGATAAAACTGCACACAAAACATGGAGTAAGGCCAGTTTATACCAATTAAACATTCGATCTGAATTGCTTACGATAACTCTCCCATCACTACAGTTTGTCTCCGTATTTCTCTTACTGTAACTAATTGAGAACAATGCTTTGAATTCCACAAAGGTTAAAAAAACTCTCTCCATGAAAATAAAAGTTATTATTCACAACTAATAGAATACTCATTATCACTAAAGATTAATTACTGCTATTTTGAGGGCTTCTGACATACCAATAAAATGATGGGAACTGAACACATAAAAGGAAAACGAAGAATGAAAGACAGCAAAATCAACATATTTACAAGTATTGTGACTCTTCCCACGAAATGAACAAATAATCTCAATTATACCATTGTTTTCTATACAACAGACTCGTAACAATACTTTTCTGGATTTAACTCCCATGAATTGCTGATAGATCTTTATTTACAGTACAGAATCATCTGGTTGGAAAAGACCTTTGAGGCCATCGAGTCCAACCATACCTGCCCACGTACTAAACCATATCCCTGAGAACAGTAACGTTCAGTATGCAAAGACTAAACAAGCAGGAAAATACAAATTGTTAATTGCACAGAGTTGACCACTTTGATGCCCAAGATGAAGGCAGTGCTCCTTAAGCAAACCGAATACACAGGATTTCACCCCGTATCGTGCCTACACATTTGTCACAACACGATGCATCATGCTTAGATCGTATCTCAACTGGCAGAAGATCCAAGGCATGGAACTGCCTGAACAGTAGCACACACACTGCTGGCTTTGCTGCCAGAAGGCATCATTTCTTTCAGAACGTGGCCATTTTCCTTGCGGAGAAGCCAGGCTTGAAACGGAGCCTCCGTTCGCTTGCCACAAAGTATTATCTGAATTCCTCGCTAGTCGGCACCGCCGCCTCCGAAGCGGAGCAGCTCTGCCCATGAACTCGGCTCCCCGCTCACGCGCACCAAGCCTGATTTATTTCTACCACATCCCGACCTACCAAAACATGCATTGTTTATTTGACAGAAAGAATAAGGCAGTGGCTGCCTGTTCCTGTGCCTCGCAGACGTTGTAAGCGATGCCATCTGGAGCCGACTATTAGCTGGAAGGTTGCCAAGGGGTTTAACTGGGGAAAGAGGTCTCGAGTGGTACAGGAGATGCTTCTTTCTGTAAGGCTGTATGGCAACCAATAAAATAGCACCTTATGAAGCCACAAAGCATCACGACAAATGACAGTACCATTTAAAAAACTGTGCATTGTTTCTCTTTTTGTCCACTAAAGGCAAAAGAAGGTTTATGACTGACACTGCTTTGGCTAATATTGTGTGCATCCCAAAAATCTCACCCAGAAGACTTTATTATATGCTGTTGACAAAAGTTAGAATAGAAAGAGTAATCTGAAGCTCAAGTACATCTTTCCTGCTACAAACTGACAATGGAAACAGGTTTCTTAATATAGTTTGGCGGAAGGAAATCATGAAGATCTGAACCCATAGAACTGGCTTAAGGAAAAAGATTGTTGAAGAGGAGAAATCACAAATCAGCATCATGCAAATACGGTGATAAACGCTAAAGAGCCTAAGATGTAGATGATTAAAGTTGCTCTTGCAGAATGAAAAGGGTAAACGATGCTTTCCTCCCAATTCTGGAGATATAATTAAAAAACTACACTGATGTACTTCCCTGGCTTTAGGAAGCATGGACACCAACCAGTTTTACCTTAACTATTATGATGCAATTCAATCCAAACCCCTACACATGAATGATGCCACCATTTTCATTAAAAAACCCCCAACAATAATATCAAAAGCAACTTGAGTTCACATTAAGACAATCCTAAGGCAGAAAGTCCAAGCATTCAGAAATCAGGAGATGCCAGGATTCGGTTTGCGTAACTCATCTTACTTCAGCTTTCATCACATGACCTCATGCTATTTTCCACTCTGTAGAATGTCTCTGGGGAGGTGGTTTTACACCAGGTTTGCTGTGTACAATGCACACATACTGCATCTCCATGTTCTAAACATTTTACAGCAATTCTCATCTTCTAAGACATACCCATGGCTGAGTTGTTCATTAAGCAATTTTTAAACAGTTTTATGGCCCCATGAACAATAATTTTTTTGTGGAAGCAGACTAAATTGTATGCTGTGATAATTACTCCCAGCTAATTGTAGGTAAAATTAGAAAGGGGTCAGACTAATTTAGTTTCACGAGCAAAATATATGCTTTGCTTACACCTTAAATGATCTTTAGAAAATGAATCAAGTAAACTCAAATCTCCTTAAATCAACATATATAATTTTCTGTACGTTCGCTGTGAAAGAGGAAGTTTTAATGTTGCTTTGAAAAATGAAACTTGCTAAATGTTTTTTTGATTATCATTTTTTTTAAATTGCCAATTAACTTTACCCCAGAGAATCAAACAACGTGAGACTTTCCCACTTTATCGGCACATTAAAATGGTGCTCAAACACAGCAGGTAGCAGAGAAACATCGATAACACAAGTATGTTTTTTAAATCTCTTTTACTACCAGCTATAACATCCCCCAAATAATGGCCTCTATTATTATGATACTCATATAAAATTTCTTTAGATTTCCTGTTTCTATAGTGATACAAGTTCTCCAGACAATGTAAAGTCCGTTGTGGGGCTCTTCTAGAGATGCCTTTGATGCTTCAAGTGTGTCATTCAAGTGGTGTGAAGGAGTTGTGGCTGCTATTCCAGCCAACAGCAGGAGAGCCTCAGCCCCAAGCTCAGCTCCAGAGGTCTGTTAGAGTTCACTGCTAAAAGAGTCGACGAGACTGACCTAAACTCCAAGCAGCTGGACTGTACTCATAGTCAGGCAAATTTCACACATAATGAACAACATCCTCCTCACTTTCCTCGTTTGAGATCATTTCTGGCGCTATCCCTTACTGATAAGAATTTGTACTAATTTCAAAGTTTTATCACATATAAATGATATTTTATGACTTTACAGAACAACCCTTCGGAAACAGTGACATATAATGTAATGCACATCACTGAAACACTTCTCAATAACTGGCATTTGAGTTATTTCAATTGAAAAAAATGAATTGCAACTGTTGCAAAACAACAACTCTTTTGTTTTGTAGTGATAATTTATCCCCCCAAAAATTCATATGAATACATTATTCAATTTCACTCAGATTAAAAAAAATTCAGATTTTGCAACACGTTAAATACTGAGTATAAAATAAACACTAAACATAGTCTAACACATATGACACTAATAGTCACTAATTGTAATACTTAGTACGCGTTGGAATGACTTGAAATAACTTTGCCAAAACAAAACAGTTGAAGCCAATTATTTGGATAGTGTTCTGCAAACATCTTAAAGGAAACTGAGTTTTTCCCACAACAAAATTATACATTTAGATTTTCCATTACAAGAATTATTCCATCAGGTGCTTTGGATCAGCTATAGCAAACACCACACTTTTCATAAGTGATTGGAAATGTATTTTCTTTTTACCTCAAGGACTTAAGGACAAATAGAGAAGAATTAGCAATTTTTACTGGCATAAAGTACTCTTAAACTGCCTTTGCACAACTGCAAACATAGCCTTTACTGGCAAAAGTACCCAAAATGTCATATTTCCAGTGCCCATCTTGGTAACGATGAAATGGTTCTTACCTGTTCCATCACATTTCAGTGAACTGAGACCTGGAGCTATGTGACATTCATAAACTATTTGATTCTTCTCCAGAAAAGATATCAAAGCCAATCCAACCTACATTGCTTTTTGCTATTTTATGAATGCTTGCACGCCAGTTTATGAAGATTTCTTGGGAAGATAACAAAAGCTGGTTTGAATGATACTGGACTGGCAGCCAGGAAACTTCACATGACCTTGAGTCAACTGAGAGCCTTTGTGTTTCCTTTATCCCATGATCTCCCTGAAGCAGACACTTTTTTAAAGAATAATTCTGGGAGGTGCTGTTCAAGACACCTGACTGTCCACCAGTAACACTAGAGGTTCCCAGCAGGTTTGTGAATGTGACTGGTGAAGAAGTCACATAGGTGGAAGAGGGCAGAACCCTGAGAACATCCACCCTTCCATCTGCCATCAAAGAGGAGAACCAGATGATGGCATCCTGCAACATGGCAAAAACCTCCTTGCTGCGACAAATGGAAAGGTTTGAACATGGGGCTGTTAACTATTTCACACTCATTAAGGTCCATGCACTCAGAATATGGATAACACATTACATCATCTTGAAAGAAAAGCATATCGTGGACAAGGAATATATAAACACAGACCCTGCCCTCGGAAGAGGCCACTTGAAGTTTAAGGAGCAAAGATGATTTCACTGAGACCTGTAGCATTTATAAAATCTTTATAAACATTAGCTTCAGCAAAGTAGCTACAAGAAATGCCCTCAGAGATAGAAAATCTAAGAAAAATAGTACTGGCATCTAATTACAGCAGTAGAGTTTGCTGCTTTTATCTGTAATTGGACTGTATAGTCTTTCATTCTAATTTACTTTACATCTAAACTGTGATAATCAAGACAAGCAGAACAGAATGGCTTGTAACTGGCTATACC
Organism: Dromococcyx pavoninus; assembly: GCA_033558185.1. Classification (NCBI taxonomy): domain Eukaryota; kingdom Metazoa; phylum Chordata; class Aves; order Cuculiformes; family Neomorphidae; genus Dromococcyx; species Dromococcyx pavoninus. Next base: position 1,052,034 of record JAUMJL010000559.1, read on the forward strand.
ACCGACACCAGTTAATGCCTAATTATAACAACTAAATTAAAGAGGGGACGGTAAAGAGGTTGAGTATCAGTTTGAAGCATTTAATTCTGTGGAAAGAAATAGAGATTTTAAATCCTAAGTAAAAAAAAAAATCAATATTATGGCTCATTATATTGGTATTGCTAAACAGATTAATGAAATTAAGTATTTTGTTTTTTAAAGAAAAGTTTTATCATGATGTAAAGATGGCTTTTAACGAACGACCACAATAGAGAAGGAAATTCGCATTCCAGACCAATTTATAAACCAATCTAATCTGGAAAAAAACAGTAGGTGGAATCGACTTTCCCAGGATATCTCTAAGGGTTGCAGAACACGTTACATGACTGTGGATTTACTGCAGCATTCTGGAAAAGTGTACACACAGTATAAAACAGAAAGGAAATCCAGGATCCCAGGAAACCTTTTGGTGTAAATCTAACTTTTAATTAAAATCTTTTTGAAAGCTCCAAATACGAATTAATTATCTCAGAAAGACAGGTTAATCAAAAAGAATAATGTTTCCTGCCAGAACGCAGGCAAGTAAAGAAAAGGAATTTGGGGATGCTCAGCACTGTCGAACCGTAGACAGCACAAACACTAAACATACTGGTTTAGGAATTACAACATAAACTGGTGATCTACATGTTGAACTGACTGCATAGGAATTAATCTTCTGGGATCTGAAAAAGGAGCAAGGGGAATAAAACCAGCTTCTGTTAAGAGTTCGTGCTGAATTGATCCATAATATCCCACGGGTAGCTGGACACCGAACGAGCTGGCCCTTGTGGTACATGTAGCATGATCTGGTCCACTCACTATCTTTGACAGAAAGCAGGAGAGAACACTCATAAAAAGTAACAGAATCACTGAACGGTTTGGGTGGGAAGGGACCTTAAAGACCCTCTAGTTCCAAAAACATTTCAAACTGTTTTAAGAAAAATGAAAACATCCACGTTCTTAAACTTCTAAACTCAGCTAAAGTACAATCTGCTGTCATATGACAGTTGTAATTATCTCAAGTCTTCATCATCTGTAGATGAATCCAACACTGGCGACTCTGAAGTCTTAAAACACTTAAACACTTAACATGCTCATCAGAAAGCTCATCTGTCCCTTCTGGAGCAGAACGTGGGGTGGCAAGAGGGGTGCAGTGATCACCCTGTTGTCAGATTTAAACTGAGGACAGCAGAAATTATTTTCTGAAGTAATTAGGAATATTTTCCTCGCTCCTAAACTGTGCAAGGGAAAGACCTCACTCTAAGTAAGCAAGGCTTCTGCAACCACCACTGCGCATCTTTGAGGTGACACTGACCACTTCACCTTTGGTCATTTTCAACCAAATTTGAAATAAGTCAAAGTCCTTCTCCAGTTCTTAGAGGTTTTATGAAGTTCAGCATGTTAGAAGAGCACGGTGACTTCATCAGGTGTCCTCATCACGCATAAAACCGAGGTACTTCTGGCTGGCAAATCAATGCACTGTCAGAACACTAACCTGGGAGTCACTCCCCATCAGTCATGGCGTTGTCTGTCCAGGGAGGTTCCCAGAGGGTTTCAGTACCACCCCAAATTACTATACATATTGCTTTAAGTAGATGAACAAGAGATGAAGCTTCTGAGATGTCTATCATTATAAATAAGGAGATGAGGCCTTTCCATCTTTTTTGTTCGCACACAAATTGCAGAAGCACCAAGACAGAACTCCCAGAATTTTACACAGCCTTGAAATATAAATGAACAAAAAGAACAATACTCTAAAAGTACACATCCCAGTTCTGAGCCATGGCCTGCATTTTCAAGTTCAAGGTGACAGTAATTGTATTTAATTACTTAAACAGAGGAAAAAGAATGTTCATATTTTAATTTAACAGGGCCTGTACAAACACTACCAGCAGGTTTTGTTGCTGGGGAATAAGAGTGAACGGTCACACAAAGTGGTGTTTCAGAATGGTAAAAACTAAAGGGAAAAATTTTCAACTAAGAAGTCAGATGTTCTTTTTTCCTCCTATTTCCCCCAATTTCACCTTTGACTGCGCCTGCAGAATTCCTTATTGAGCAGAGATGAACAGAGTGAATGGAATCTCATCCAAATTTATTAATGAAGTTAGTCCCCAGGTGAACAGCAATACTATCCATCTTTTACAGGCAGGCAGATACAACAGTTTAAATTACTCAGAGTGGTTAAAAGACTCTTCTGGATTAAAGGTTTATTAGATTATGATATAGACCTGGAAGTAAGTGCCAGCCATTTCACACACCTGAAGAGGCAAATGTTAAAGCACTTCCATAAATTTGGTAAGGAAATTCCTTTCTTTTGTGTCCAAACAAAACAGATTCACCACTCAACTCGAAGACCTGAGATGTTTACACCAACAATTTCACATTTTAAAGAGCTCATAAACACACCCCCTATTACACTCCAAATTTGAAGATAAATGTTTCCTGGAGAACAGACTGAAATAACAGATTCCTTCCAAGTGCCCAGAACTTCACTTGAAACTTAAATCACCCAAAGACAAAAGCATTCCGAGCAGTAGCTGGAACTGGAATGACAGGTTTCCTGAATTACCACACCTGTTCTCCTGCTGGAAGATTCAAACCAAAGTGGCCAAACCTCACAAATCCTCTGCTCATTCAAACCCAAAGCTCTAAAGCTGAAGTTCTCCCAAAACTTTAAGTTCATCAGCACAAGATTTAGCAAATATTCCAACATAAAATGATGTTTGTATCCCTCAAACTGAGGAATTTTCTTAAATTCTAGGGAAATAAAATTCTAGTGATTTGGGAATACGAAGGGGCAGCTTGCTGGCTCTGAGCAAAGTCAGAACAAACCGTACCCTATCAGCTCATAAGGCTTTTTTAATTACAGACTGTCTTTCAATGAGGGTCTGTAAAGGAGATCAAAATGGGCCTTTCTCCCAGTTCTCTGCAGGAAAAACAGTTTTGCAGGCATCTTAAATAGAACTGAGGTGTGGTAGCAGAGGTTGACGCTGCTACGTACTCCAACCACAAGCAAAATTAAAAAACCCAGCTTGGACAGCTGGCAAAGACAAACTTTGAATTCCCATGTAAAGGTATCTAAATATGCACAGCTGGGTACACTGAAGGCTGTTGTGCCAGGTATTTTCTCAAGAAACAACATGTCTTGTGTGTATATTATGTAAAACATGCACAGGTAGTACAGAGGAATAGAAATCGTTAGACATAAAGGTCACTCATGTATCTTTAAACCAGGACATTTCAGCAGAGGTAAAAAAATATCAGACCACAGAGGAAGGGAAAGCCAATGTGAAAGAGAATAAATCACATTGTACTTCGCTGTATGATTATATTGTAAATACAGTCACACAATTCCCTTTGACACTGCTGATTGCCACAAGCAAAACGAGTGGAAAAATCACCCTTTTAACACATGCAACAAAACAGCACAACCCCTCTGACTGCAGAATTTGCCACAAAAATAATGCTAGGAAAGCAGCACACATGTAATCCATTTAAAAGTGTTAACAACGTAGAGCGCAGTCCCAGTCCTATTTCCAATCTCTCTTATTAAATATAACCAGGGAATAACAGTAAAAATTAACCTAAAGCTTAACGGCTTATGTAAGAATGCTTTAATAAAAAAAATGTTTCTGAGGTTATTGAACTGTACAATTAAACCCCTCCCACTGAATACTTTTCAGAGTAATTTCCTTCTACAGCTTATTCAGCAAACCAAAATGCCAATGCATTTCTTCAATTTCCACTTCTTTGAACCTGTTAATGTATGAATAAAAAAAGATTTATTTGTGTTATTAGCCACATACAACCCTCTTGTCTAAAAAGCAGGTTTAAATACAAAATTTCTGAGATGCACATGAACCTACCAAATATCTAAAAGATCATTTTGATTTTCTTCTGCAAGTTATGTTTGATTTACATCAATTAGATCTTTCACATAAGGTATCATATAACAGGAAGGCTAATAACCCAGAAATAACCTCATTAAAAAAGACAGCAGATCGGTCTAAGCAGAATGAACTCTAAGCAGAAAAATTAGTGACCTGGAAAGTAGCAGGAAGAGGTAATAGCAATACAGAGAAAAAATACATTCCCATTAGCTACTCAAAAGTAGAAATCACCAGCAATAAAGTAAAAATACAATAGAAGCATAAGGAGAACGTTTTAAAATATTTTTATCTTTCGAAATTCTGTAACATAGAACACATTCCCCCAAACTAAGATAACGTCTAAAATCACATTATTACTGTGAGTTAGGCTGTGTTTTTTTCAGATGCTTAAAACAGTCCCTGGCAAAATATTATTAGCAAGTCTAATACATTTCTATTAAATTATCAGTGTATGATTCCGGTGTCTATGGATTCATCTGTTCTAAGATTAATGGTTAATAATGGCAACTCAAGTTGGATTTACACAGCCACCCCTTGCCTGATGTTAGCTGCTTAGATTCAAAGTCTAGCAACACCTTTTAAAATAATTCTCAGTGCATTGGCAATATTTTCAGACAGCAGCTTTTTTTTTTTAGCTTTGAGCAATGCGTTCAATATAAAGACACCTTTTTCAAGTTTGTGTTCAAAGTTTTGATACGTGTAGCTCCCTTTAGCTAATCCAGATCAAACGTGCCAGTGTAAAAGAGAAGTACTCAAATCACGATTGGATCATAAAGTTTGTCTTGGTTTTATTTCGCAAACTTTCTACAGTTTAATTTCCAAAGCAAATTACCTCAGATCGAGCTAATGGGTACCGTGAAGAGAACAGATTTAAGCGATTGCCTTTGATTTCCATTTAAAAGGTTTCAAGTCTGATGAGAGAAGGAACAAAAACACCAGCACACACGGAGAAATCTTAATTATAGAAAAATTTCCATGGTTTTTTTTTATTTTACTTCAGAATTTTTAATCCAGGAAACAAATGTTTCTCCACCAGGTCACCTCTTTTTCAGACACTCACCTTTGGATTAATGATTCAGCCGTACAACAGCCTTAATTACACCGAGCATATTTACACCACTGTTTGCGTAACTTATTTATACTAATACTTCTCACTCTGGTTTTCATGTGTCTTCTGGAAACAGCCCATCCCAACTTCCTCTAGGGAAAGGAAGAAAAAACTTCCATCTTAGGTTTAAGATGCTTTTTAACAGGTTTAACCTCCTTAAAAGCAATAGAATTGGTTTAGTTCTGGGCTGCTCGTGAGATCAATACTACACTGGGGGTCAAAGAGTTTACTTTTAAATGTGATGACATCTCACTTTTGTTTGTTCTGTTGCACCCACTCTCTGGGGGTGTTAAAGGCCAGGCTGGATGGGGCTTTGAGCCCCCTGATGCAGTGGGAGGTGTCCCTGCCCATGGCACGGGGTGGCACTAGATGGGCTTTGAGATCCCTTCAACCCAACTCATTCCATGATTACACGATATAAACGCCACGCAGCACCACGGCACAGTGGTTGTGAGTGGACAGGCTGGAAATGAAGTTTCCTAGGTCTGCTGTCACATGTGCCACTTCCAACACCAACAGTCACTGCCACAACTGCTGCTGGGAAGGACAACTTCCACTCTGTTGAATTAAGTTGTATCCACACCACTGGAGATTTTATTAAGGCTATGCAATAAGATGTATTAGAAGGCATAGTTCTAAGAATTTATACATACGACGTTATAAAAGCCAGTACTGCTAAAGGTAAAGCATCCCCACCCTTTGAATGCTTATTTTCTTAAAAAAAGAAATAATATCTGGCATGGACACGTTATCAAAAATTGATACTCTCTGAGACAAAATGCACAGTGCAACACTGCAAATTTGTGCTCCTAAAATCCAAGTAAACTCCAAACCCCTGGTTTTCGAGGCATCTGTGAGGAATATTCTGGAAGATTTTCTCAGGCATCATCAAAAGTTGATGGGAGATGGGCACTTAATTCCCCTTTATGATTTTCAAAAATGATGTGGCCAGCTACTTTTAATTTATTAGGGAACAGATTTGCAAAGACTCTTTTATTGCAGAGGCAGTAAGGGGAGCTATTTTTCCATAAAATATATGTAAATATGATTTATGAAAGACACAAATATTACTGAAGTGAGGGATAAATTGTTTCAAAACTTTATGTTCATATAAGCTAGGTAAAAGTACATATTGCTTCAATATTTTTTCTTCTTTCACATGTTGGTGTCTCTCCCAGGTAACTAGAAGGCAGACTCTCTGTATTCTGCTCACCTCATACTTCCAAGCACAGTGTCTTTACTGAAGGCATCTGCTAAAAAATTACTAAAGGAAATAAAGCTGGAACACAACACCATTGCACAGGTACTGATCAGAATGCTACTTCAAGGTAAAAAAATGTAAGTGCTGACACTGGAATTAGATTTTGAAAAACTTAAAGGAGAATTTACCTCAGAAATCTCAGAGACAGAGCATCATATATAACTGGTTTCTGAAATATTAATTCTTTTGTTAAATAAAATACTTCCTAGCAACAGCATTGCAGAGATATACAGTGTAAATAACTGCAAGATAATTTACTTGTAATAGTCCTTTTCTGGTCTTTTTTTCTCTAGACTGACATGAAAGGAAACAGATTAAGTTTTACTGTGAACATCAAACAGACCATGGGAGAAGTTGGAAAAAGAGTAGAATGCCCTTCTGTCCCTGCAAAACATAGTTAACTGTGTCTAAATACCAAGAAACCTCCCGACACCTCTTGCTATCAGCTGGACACTGAACTCCAGCAAGGGATGAGAGTGAGAATCTGAGCTCAGATATTCTAAGGGATTTTGGTTAAATACTTAATACCTTTAAAGTCTCATTTTAATAGCTCGGTCAAAGCTTATCGTAAAATCCCCTTGAACTCATTGCAGCTCCCTTCAATTGAATTAAACATTTGTACTTTTTTAATAGAGATTAGGAGGAAAGCAGATGCAAAACTCCTTCCTCAATGAGTTGGCTTCTATCTCCTGGGCTTTATTCAATGCTTCTGATAGTGGAAGTCCCAAGAAACGACCGAGGCAGAAAGATCGTGTTCCTGGAGCACGGAATTAATGAGATGGACATTGGTAAGAATAACTCTGGGCTTCAGAAACAATTTATTATTGGGTCAAAAGACCACATTGCAGCATTACCAGTAAAGATCAAGGAAAAAAAATTGACATAACCTGCAGAACTTCAAACTCATTTACCACAGAGGGAAAAGACAAAACCAATGTAGACCAAAATCTCTTTTCTGTAGCATCAAAGCAACCCTCACGGCAGAACATGCACATCAACTGATGGCTGGACTTGATGATCTTAGAGGTCTTTTCAAACCTTAATTCTTCCATGATAAAAACGGAGCACTACCTAAGAACGTTCAGAGACTCCTGACTTCCACCTGGGCAGCATTTGCAAAAGGTAGGGTAGAGAACTCAGGACAGGTGACAGGGTCAGCATATAAAGAGTAAATTAAGACTTTTAAAAAATACTCAAAAAAAGACACAAACTAAATCCTTTCTCTGGATACACCAAGGACTCTGTGACAGTGACCTGAATGACCAAACTTCTGCAGTCAGGAGAGTTTAATAAATGCTGGCCACCCTCGGGCGCTTATATCCACTGAGTGGGAGCTCTGAAATAATTAATGTGATGAATACTTTTGAAAAGCCAGTTAAAAATTCACAGTAGAACTTTTAAATTGTCCAGTAACGTAGACGAGAAGACAACCATCCCTTCTCCAGCCAGCACTGTGCTTTCACAAGGATTTATTTTGCCAAGCCTGTTCTCTGTGTTTGCCATATCAAGTAACTGCTGCATGCTTACACGAGCAAGAATGTGGTATCTCTCTAATAAAAAGCACCATGTGCTGCCACAGTCCCATTAATCAGTCTTACATAAAGCTCTAAAATCTGAAATCCTGACAGAAGGCTTAGTGAACCCAGAGTCTATCCTTGCATTTTGGAAGCCCCTGCTTAAAAGTCCGTGAGTTAAGGCAACACATAAGAGTGCAAGAGCTGAGCTTTGGCCCTCACAGTGTTTTTAACATGTATTGTATTCTGTAAAATAAAGACTTCATCACCACCCACATGTGTTCACACAGAATCACAGAATGGTTTGGATTGGAAGGGACCTTAAAGCCCATCCAGTTCCACCCCCTGCCACAGGCAGGGACACCTCCCACCGGACCACAGGACTCAAAGTCCCATCCAACCTGGCCTTCAACACCTCCAGGGATGGGGCAGCCACCACTGCTCTGGGCAACCTGGGCCAGGGCCTCCTCACCCTCACCACGAAGAATTTCTTCCTAATGTTTCATCTAAATCTTCCCCCTTTCAGTTTCAAGCTGTTCCCCCTCATCCTGTCACTCCAGGCCCTGAACAAAAGCCCAACTCTCTCAGCCTGTCCTCTCAGCAGAGCTGCTCCAGCCCTATTTATCTCTTATTTATAGAGCAAAACAGTCCCTTTAAACACCGGCATGGGTTGCGTTAACAAAAAGAAAAGAGCTTTGCTGAGTGGCGACAGCAGATGATGGAGCACTTTCTAACTGTGACCTGATATGTCTAAAGAAGATTTAAGGATTTTTTTCTTACAATTGGTCAATGAGATATTTGGAATAGAGAGGAGGGGAAGAAGAAGAGGTGAAATGGCAACTGGCTAGTATGTCAGACATGACAGTCAAATGTTACCAGAACTCAATCCTGGAGAAATATGGACTTCACAGTAAAGGTTGCTTAAAACAAAAGCCCATTTATCTGAATGCTGAAGACATTTAATCAATTTACATGAAGGATTTCAAAATTAGTCAGACTGTAATGAACTATGAAATACTGATTAATGAATTTTTGCAATGTTTGATTAGAAACTTAACATGTACGCTAGCACATTTTGCCATCGCAGCATTTATAAGCTAACATTTGTTTCTTGAAATTACCAATGTAAACAGGCTCTGGATTATGAGGCTGAACATGTTTACTATTAACCCAAGGACTATGCTTAAAAAGTTCATTTTGAAAATTTTTAACTTACTAAAGATCATTTAATATTATGACCAAAATAAAGTTTCAGTCAAGTATCATTAAAACACCCAGGCGTGCACGTGGTTAGGAAACACAGGCATTTCCTTATGAGTACACATATGAAGGGATGGGTGTGAGGCAAAAAAGCTCCTTATATGGAAAGGAAAAAGTTACTCCTACGTATTTGTCTTTATTATCTCTTCTATCAATTAATGAGCTATACTGACATCACTTTTTACCTTTACACAACAAGCTATCATTGAGGAGATCCAGATACTCCCAGCCTCACTATCACTTTTTGGCTAATTAGCTAGAATGGTCACTCATGGGGGGCATAAATGCTAAGAAATGAGGCTTTAAGTTCTACATATTGGTTCAGTCATTATTTCCTAAATCACAGATACTTCTGCAGAGACACTAAACATTCATTCACCAGTTGCCATCATTTTAACACCTTAAATTTTACTTTCAATATACATTGTTTTTACTCAAACCAACAGGTTCTGAATTTCCTGCAATTTTACTTTTTCTCATATTTTTTTAGAATAGTCATAACCTCGTTAATTACAGAGTTTGATAATCTGAGTAAGTTTCAAACCAAGGAAGACCTTCCTTTAATGACAATACTAAATTCTAACTGGTAACAGAGTCAGCAAAAAATAGATCACTTATTGTATGAGGTCATCAACGAGCATAACAAGAGTGTCATGAATGATTTTTACAAAGCATTAGTACAACAATCTTGACTTGCAATTGGTCAGCTGTAGCTTCTTTTTATTGTGTGTAAAATGAAGCCATCTCTCCATCCACAGTGAAAAAATGGAGAATCATTCAGTTTGGGGTTTGTGGTTGCTAGTAGCAACAAATACTGGAATATTGCCATCTGGCCTCTTGTTTTAAATGAGATTTGAATAATCAATTTAATAACGGTTAGAGTACGTACTTAAAGAAATAATCACTTGTCATATCTTAAGAAAACTTTAGCATAAAAAATTCCATTGTATGAATTAATGCAGAGCACAGAGGCATCTAAAGGGATGAGGTAACTGTTGTTTTCCTGACTATTTCCTCAAAACCTTCAGCATACAAGGTTTTAGGTGATCACATCAAACATTTAATAATCAGGAAGAATACTAGAAGCAATTGGTTTTTTACAGGCATTCAATTCAATAATCACCTGATAGAGATTAAATCATACAAAAACTGGTGAGACCAGCAGTAGGAGACAAGTGTTGATTCTGTCCTGGAAATGCTGGACTTTTACAACGATGCTTAATTCTGAATCTGCACACAAAACTGACCATTATGGGAGAAATAAACAGGAATCTGATGCTCAACCATAGCAAATTAGGAAAACACATCCGCTGTGGAATAGAGAAGATATGAGGTGAACCTCAATCCCACTCCTTACAGATGTTCATTTTGACTGGAACCCAAATTAACTGTTCTGAGCTCACCTTGCATGAATCAAGTTCATCCCTCCCATGGGAAAAGATACTCTTGAAATGACTCGCCCTTGAACTGTGCATTTAATGCAACGAATGCAAGTTGTGTTACATTGATTTCTGAGACCAGCTCTATTCACACCTCCATAGGAAAGAAGGCTTGTAGCTAGACCACCACCTTCCCTTCCCCAGTTACACACGCTCCCAGCTACAAATACAAACAGCCCACGCAGACACGCAGGAGGGGATTTGGTCCATTCTCCACAGTCTGCGGATTATAAAGTAAACACAGACTTTACCTTTCTCAACAGGTCCAACCGTATCACCATTCCCACTCCATAATTTGTTCTTGGTACCCTGCCAGCTGGCACAGAGAGAGCAACAAGAACTGCCAGTCAAGTGGCTCTGGATTCCAGGCAGGACTGCACATCTAGGCAGGGTTCCAGTGACTGGCGGGTGTCATTTATAATTCCCATTACTTGTTGGCTTATTATGACTTTTCCCAACACAGGACAAGTACATTTTGATAATGAATGCTGCCAATGTTATCATAAGTGCATCAATATAATTTGAGGCACTGAAGGGTGATATATATCTTTAAGTAAAATGAAAATATACAAATGCCAGGTAGTTAGAAGATGACATAAGCAAGAGTTCTTTAGCTCTTTCAGGTAGGCCTGCAAGCTACAGTTTCACAGGGAGTGAATCACAGGGGAAGCTGGTAGGAGAGAATTGTTTAAGCCTTTACTTCAATACTTATTGCTGTCTGCAGCAGTTTCTTGTGACCATTTATCTCTGGCATTTATAAAACACTAATCACCATGGAAATGCCCAAGCCAAAAAGACAGAAAGTCACTGGCTCCTTTATCGGGACTTTTAGCTCAGAAGCAGTATCTGTAGGTGGCTTTTCCATGCACTATTCTATTTTAATATGTATTTTCCCCAAGAACTAAACAGACTTTACAAATCTCTGAATATGGAAAAGGACAAACTGTTAATTAACTTCGCCAAAAAGGCTTTTATATCATGAGAGTAAAACAAGAGCTAATAATGGTCTTTCAGTGATCAAAAGCAGGAGGAATTTTCAACCAGGAAACACAGGAGAAACTACTACACCAAGGAACCTGAGAAAAAAATTCCTCCGCTCACCCAGACAAGTTTGCAATATATAAATCAGTGAGCTCCTAGGGGAAACAGCCCCCAGCTCTCAAACAACACTACTGAACTACATAAAGTTTTCCAACTTCAGGAGGTGGGGTGTCATGACAATTTTCAGAGAAGTCCCCTACAGGAATAACAAAGTGTAGTTAAAAAGAAGCTTACGAGGCAGACAACAACAGAGCATATTATCTCTAGGATATAATGTTCAGATTATATCCAGGCTGAGGAAACCAATGAAAGCTCACAGAGTGGGCAGCTGCAGAACCTGGAATCTAGAACTGCCTCACCCCAAGGTTTCTCATCCCTCAGCCACCTGGGTCATGTTTCCAGGCCTGTAACTCTCCCATGTACTAGGGACTGCTCTGTGTCCCAGAAGAAGGTTCATCATAGAATCACAGAATGATCTGGTTGGAAAAGACCTTTGAGATCATCGAGTCCAACTCTACCTGCACACTGCTAATCCCTGTCCCCAAGAAACTCATCAGCCTGTCTTCTGAACACCTCCACGGATGGTGACTCAACCACCTCCCTGGGTAGCCTTTCTCCTCGCCAGACAGATCAGACATCCACCAGCATAAAATCAAACACTGAAGAAGACATAACTTCAAAAAGAAAGAACAAGCTCTCTCTGGGTGACTCCAGCATTTATGCCCTTTGTGAGTCAGACCGAGGTCTGGCAGCAAACACCACCATGATCGGTTCGATGTCACTTCGAAACATGGACACTGCAAGTTTCCAGCCCTACTCTCACATCAAGCCTAGAGAGGCTCTACTAGGAGTTCACTCACACCACTGAAGTAATTGGGAATATTGTCATGCTTCCTCTTGAAAAAAGCCACTTTTAATCTTCCATTTAACACAAGTACTGAAACAGCAGGAATGAATTTGCTTTTCTTTTCTATTTCTGAAGTTTGTATCTTCTGGTTATTAACATTTAAGAAGGCACTCAAAAGAATTCTATACAAATGAATTCTTTTTTATTATTGTTTTAGGAAGATAAAGCAGAGCATTACACGAGAGAGTAAAGTGGTCCTTGCTCTCTGACAATCATAAACCTAGCAAGTCAGATGTTGCTTTCACCTGCACCCACTGCAATCTATTTCTAGCTCACTTAATAAAACCACAATTGGAATTGTGGCTCAGAAAGTGCTGGGAAAATACAAAAATAGAAAGCAGATGTAAAAGAAAAGCCACATATATATGGACACAGCAGTAAAAAACTTGATTTCATCTCTTTTTGTAAGCTTCGTGTTTATCATGCTGGTTTAAGCTGTGCACCACACTGAATTATTTTTCTGTTCCCAAAATTAGTACACACAAATTACATTCTTACAAAATCTTCTCGAGCTCTTTCTCTAAAGTTAAGAGATTGGATACTTTTCACCAGACAACTAAAACATTCAGAGAAACAACGAAACATGAGATAAAATACAAATAACACTGAAACCATTGTGCACGTGAAGTTACTTACATGGTAAACTGTAATAAGTGTCAAGAGTCATCCACAAAATGTGAACTTCTTAAACATTACTTGCAATGTACATCCTCAAAGATGAGGACCTGTGAGCAACCTTGCACAGCTGCCCAGCACCCAGGGGTGCCTTGCATCGTACAGAGTGTTGAGAACGAGATCCACGAACGTCAGCCTGCTCAGGGCAGAGATGCTCAACAGAGCAAATACAAAGTGTTGCAGAAAACTGCTAGTGATACTAAAGCTTTGTCCAATGAGTTATGCTCAGAACTATCTACTGGCTCAAATTTATTATCATGCCTTCAAATGAGTGAGCAGATGAAACCTTCAAATCCTCAGAGCTGACCACGTAATACCATCCTGTAGGTCACGGCTGGGCATGTTCCAGAAAGGAAAAATGCAAGGCTATTTTTAAAAAAACAGGTGTAAACATAGACTGTATTTTTAGAATTCCCATGTCACTTTTTACCTTGTATGACAAATTTTCATAAAAATCTGTTACTTTGTTCAACATGTCTCCTGGTGCATATTCAAATGGGCTAAGGACATCGTTCCAGAGTAAAGGACTTTGCATGGAAAGCACTGAGTGAATCAGGTTCTTAAAAAGGAATCTGGAAAACATCCCATATAATGCATCTGCTCATCCACCATAGAATTCTGAGGCTAAGGTTTCCTAAGTGGGAGGGAAACACGATTATGTACTTGGCATCAATATGAACTATACCACATTCATTTTCCTCTGTAAAAAAACAGAGGGAAATGCGACCCTTCTGATTCTCCCACGAAACTCTGCTGAACCACAAAATACATGGGTTGCCCTAACACGATGCGTAAGACTCTCCATGAGCTGCTAAAGATCCGAAGAGCTGCTGGTGTCTGGAAAGTGGGACTGGAGTACACAGAACAAGCATTCATGGGAAACAGGCCTGAATAGGGTGTGTGCAAGTGGGAATGCAGACAGAGTGAAAGTGATCAGGGAACGGAGACTGCAAGCTGAACAGAAGGTGGGGAGATTCAAAAATAGGTTTCTGAGGCATTTCCAGATGTTTTCATTCTGGATTTCCACAACAGTCCTGTGAGCTTGACTGGACACATTTCAGATCTGTGGGACAACAGAGACTTCTCCTGGCAAGAGCATTTAACAACTTGTTTCTACAATGCAAGGAGCCAGAAGGAAAACAAGAACCAAAAACTCAGGAAGCATTTTTACTCCCTTCGGTGTAGACAGACAATATTTTGGAGCACAAAGACCACTTTTGCTCAGGTCCTCCTTTGTTAATCACACCATCCTCTTGCATTACGTAATATAAAACTGAAAATGAACCATTATTTACATACCATGCCCTCTTTTTCACACCCAAAGTGGACCAAGACATTCTGCAATGCAACAATTCGTGATGAGGAAAACCATCTGATGGATTTCTCCATGGTTTACTCTCTAAGGACTGCCAACAGTATGATTATATCATGTTCTGGGGATGGTCAAAGTGCAATGCTTTATGATTATGTGTTTCTGACAACTGCACTGGGATCAGAAGTGAGAGAGGAACTCCTGGAAGTGACTGAACGTTCAGCCCTACAGGCCCTGGGAGCAGTGGGTAGAGCAGGACAGTGGGTAGGTTTCCAGTGAAAATAAATTGTTCCTGAGCAGCAGGGAGCAGATCCAAGCCTTGGAGCGGACACAGAAAGAAATTTTCTAGGAATCAGAGAGGAATGCACAAAGTCTGTTTTAATCCAGAAGCCACTAAGCCAACAAACTGAAAAGCAAACTAGGAGAATAGGACCAGCTCTTTCCCAGTCTCTGGCAAGCAGGAGTAATATATTTTAATCACATTTTGTGAGGGTGTTCCCTCATCCAGCCATTCTGTTGTGCCTTCTTACAGAGCTATGTTGTTTTACATTATTACTTGTGTATTTTGATTAATATAGATTTAAAAGGGGGAAGCGTTTTGGCAAGAACATTTTAAAAGAAAAGGGAAGGGCAGATGCACCTCAGGTAGCCCTGTGTTCCAGCTCATCCTGGTTCCTCTCATAAAAGCAGGTAATGAAACCCAGCAGCTGAATCCCTGTTCCTGCTATACCAGTATGGAATGTGTAGGAATACACATCAAGTCTCCACCACACATCCCCAGAATAAGCAGTCCAGCAGCAGTGCTTTAATCCTGTCATGATCTGAAGTCCACATAACACGTTTTGAAACTTCCATCACCAAAAACATTGCTTCAGGGGTGACTCAGTAAAGTCTGGCCCCTTGGAATAAAACCATATTTTCAGAAAGGCAGAGGCAGGACCGTGCACACTCAGGCAATCCCCAGTCCACACCATTTTCACTGGTCTTGTAGTCTTCTGGTCAGGTATTTTTCATACAAAAAAGAAATGTATTTTTGGAAACCACTAAGAAACTACTAATAAAACAGCCACCCTTTTTTCTATTCCTTTACGTGTTAAACGAGTCATTCAGTAAACACGATGCAGGATGATTAAAGAAAATCTACTCTACTGCACCTACATAATTTTTTAGGATATTAGAATAACCACAAGTCTCTGACAAAAAAAACTGTCTTCCCACAGTAATCACTATTACAAAACGATGGATGATGATTTCCAAGAAAATGTAAACATTAAGGCGTAATTTTTGGAAGTAGCAGAAGTCCAGGGCACATGAAATATGGCTGAATTTGAGTATTAAGGGTCAGCCAGTATATTAATAAATAGTAGAATTAAGAGAAGCTTTAATGTTTTGTGTGTGCACATGTATGCTTCTAGAGACAGGACAAAAATATCACTGATCAATACACTAAGAGGCGCCACAATGAGGAAATGAGAAATATACTGCAGATGGAATTAGTACCTATTTGTATCCTAAATGCAATATGCAGAATACTTTTGTAAGAAAAGTATTATGACACAGTAATTTGGCCATGAGAGGGTAATTGACTTAAGATCTTCTGATAAAGATCGATCGCTAGGGTTTGGAGTTATGACACCAACAAAGTTACAATGACATTAGCACAAAGAGAGAGACACAAATCCATTATAAAGATACAATCAAATATTCAAAAAAGCCTGGCATGCTCATTACTTATTCATGCTAATACAAGTATATTAAGAAATCTAAACAGTGTTAGCGTTCAATCACTCACAAACCAAATGAGGTTTTGCATTTATCAGCCACCAGTCATCCAGACGTAACATCAGCTGTACAAAGGTGGTAATATGGCATAACTGGAGATATTTATATCAGCCTACACACACTGAGAGATACAGTAGGATTTATTAAACTAAATAATGCCTTCACATACAGCACAGCAATAAAAGCAATAGCTGTGCAGAACTCACTTCCCCAGACAATAAGATTTACCTTCATAATCACTTAAAGAAGTTGTATTTGTTTTCAAGTCTAAAACAACCTCCTCGCCCTTGATAAATAATTTGTGGATTAAGATTCCGAATACACAACTGGGTGCTAAAATTTTTCAAACATACCCCAAAACCCAGGTGTGTTGGCAGGGTCTCTGCCTGCCTGGGGGCTGAGCACTTTCTCTCTTAGGCTGGTTAAAGAACCACCAAGGTTACCTTAGACTCAAATGGATTTTCAGAAGTTTAATAAAACTGCCTCCATACGGCACTTGAAACTCAAATGATTTCATCGGCTGAGTGGTCAAAGCCAAGACTCTCACTCAGGCAGGGATACAGGGAAGATCTTTTAAACCTTTTTCTTGGATGCACATGAGTTATTTTGCTGTGAATCTTTTCAGTGCTACTTGGTATGCCTTGAATTTTGTTGCTCAGAGGATAAGTAGGGACAGTCTGGAAACGCTCTGGATAAACTGCCCGATCCAGTGGGAAAGAGAGCTGCCAGCAGGGTGCTGAGGCTCCCTGGTCCAGCAAAAGAACTGATGCACATCTGCTCCTGCCTGGCCATCCCTGGGCTGCCTTTGAACCCAGGTTTCCTCCCCAGGCCTGATCCTGACCCTCCAGACCAACTCCACCAGCCCCACCCCAGGGAGCTGCCCAATGCCCCGGGCTGGGGCTGCCCCTGCCTGCTCTGCCCCCAGGACTGAGCCACAGGGATGAGCCAGGGCCACACAGCCCTGCCCTGTCACCCCCCCACACTCTAGGAGCTCCTGGCCTGTTTGCTCTTCCAGAGTTATTTCCCTCCACTCTTCCCAACGGCTACGCTTTCCTACCGAGAGCAGAACTGCAAACGTTTTGGGTTGGGTGAGGAGCAGAAATCCAACTTCAATCACCAAAACAGTAACAGAATAATTCCAGAATTAAATTAAAACACCACATGTTGCAAACAGTACAATTTGGATGATTCACCTGCCAGTGCAAGGACACGGTGCCTCCGCAGATGACGTTTACACTTGCTTTACAGCAGTGCTCGGGTGAAGGTATTGCTCCGGTTTGATCCCAGTGACACGCCATTTATAAACGGTGACTGATATATCTAATGCCTCTGAAATCAGATAAAACATTGATAAATGACTTCTTAGTGAGCCAGCTGCAATAGCTGCTCCTGGCCACATTTAGCCACCCTGCTGCAATCAGCACCATTTTGTTTAATCAAGGGTTCAGACAACACCACATTTGAAAGCCATCACATCACGGTGAGATGTGAAGATACTCTTTTCCTGAAGGATAAGTTAAGACAGAAAACTACAAAAACTAAACTCTCCTTGTAACACTTTTTATAGGATGAGGGCTTGCTAGGAAAGCCACACAATTTTAAAAATTACTTTTATTCCAAGAGGTTTTCCCATATTTTGTGGTGGAAAGACTTGAGAAAGACTCTGCAGCAGAATCAAGCACACGTGGTAACGCGTTTTCTCCTTCACAGAACAGTTAAAGGATCACTGATGCTTTAACCATAAACCAAAACATTATACAAGTCTGGCTTAAATAGCAAAATGATGAAAGGAGCTCTAGAACTATAGTAGCTGTGGAAAAATAGAATTTTACAGTTAACACACAATAAAATTGTTCCAAGGCTGCTAATGCCATGCCACTTCTTTTCCAGAGTCAAGGAATTCTCCATAAAAAATGCAAAAGTAATTATGGTGATGCCAAAGAGTATGAGGTGCAAAAGATCAAGTAAGGACTGATTTGTTTATATCCAGAGCACATCAGCCTGCTGGGCAGAATAAGCTAACAATTCGTAGATGCTAAACACTTCCTATTCACAGCTTCCCCTCTGGATTTAGGGAACAGGTCATGTGCAGCTGAGTTAAGAAGGATAATATTGTTCATTTTATCATCACCCAGTGCGACCAAGTCTCCAGATTAGGAAGATGTTTTTTAAACAGAATGGTAGCATTATTGTTTTTTACTTTCTTAATCTGGTAAGAAGCCACATGAGGTAAATTAGTTCACTCCAAGCAGATATATTATTCATCTGTTAAGTTTTTTAATTTAACACTGATCCTTTCTGGGGAGCAGAACAGAGGTGCAAGGCTTCCAGAGCTGGCAAAGCCAGAAGACAACCCGGCAGTTAGCAAGGGGGTGGCGTCTGAAATTTCCTATCAAAAATATCCTCCTCAGTTACTCAAGAACATTCTACATCTCATATAGGAAGCAGATAAATGCTGAACTAATATTTGGAAGGGAATAACTTATCCACTCCCCAGTGAAGGGGAAGGCTGCTAAGCTAAACGACAGCAACATCTAAAAGCAGGTGATGAAATAATCTAGTGCAGGGACTGCTTTAGTAGTGCTCTTCTTACAACCAGAACACATAAGGGAAACCACTCCATAAAGAAGCTGAAGGACAGGATCAAGGATGCTGGTTAACAGTGGCAAAACCCCATTCCTCAGCCCTCAACATCTTCTATGAGGAGAGAGCAGAAGGGCCAAAGAGCGAACTGACAATAAACTGTGAAGCAACTGGATCGTGCAGCTAATCATCACAATTAAAATTAAATCCTATGATAATCAGAGCTTCTAGGTAAGTTAATGAAGCCAAGGGCTACACCCTGCTACCTTGGCTTTCTTTCACCTATGGTAAACAACAGCCAATTACAGAATAATGCAAAATCACTGTGTACAACTAATTTCATACCCAAACACAATCTCTCCTTTGTCTTCAGAAATTAAATGGGAAGCAAAATTATCCAGATAAAGACTTGAGTCAATCTAAATGAGCAACTTTCACCTAGACACAAGGAATGACAAATGGAAAACTTTTCCAAACTGCAGGTATACAATTAAATTCCACTATCAAATGGAGTAATTGGGACCACCATAACATATGCAACATCACTCCAATCACTGCATCCCTGCTTGGGGACTATTAATCTTTTTCTGCTCCGTTTCCAATTCATCTTGGAATGAGAACAAAATGATAAAGAGATAAATCTAACTACTACAGTACCCAGTACAATACAGTGTTCCCTAATTTAACACTCCAGTGACTGGCCTACACTTTTCAGTATTTTCAGAGTACAGCAGATATAAATGGTTAGGATACGAAGTGTCTAAACACCTATTTGAGCATTGCAACTTTAAACTGAGATTTCACCTTTTTGTTGATGTCTTGTGCCAGAGCACCATTAACCCCACCCTGAAAACAGTGGGACAACCCCCAGTGATCTCCAGAGAGCCAACAGATAATTCTGTGATATCAGAGCTCCGTTAAGTTTTTGAGGGAAGCATTCAGACTACTGCACATCTACAAGACCAAGCTCAGCAGCTGCGTAAATCACTTTGGCAACTGAGCTGGCTGTGCCTGAGCTGTTCCCAAAACTTGGTCTTGCTTGTTTTACAGTTCTTAAAGAAGGAATAGGAAAAGAGTAGAGAGGAAGCAATAAAATCAACTAGACAGAAACATCTAATGACAATATTTTTTTCCTAGGAGACTGCAGAGTGAGATATGAGATTTCTCCTCCTCCTCTGAACACTTCTGGCTGATGATTTCAGCCTCAGCTACACAGCTCTGCATTAGCACAGTACACACTGTTCTAGGTGTACGTGCAAGGGAAGGACCTTGCACAGAAACAGAATGAGCCAACAGTGCTGGGAGCACAAGGGGAGGCAACACAGGCTCCTCCTCGTTCAAGAAACAGAGGTCTCAGCCATACTGGTAAAAGGAAAAGAAGTCATGGACAGGATAATCTTCCCTTCAGCTTTGACTTTATTGGGTTATCTCCTGTAGCAGCATGATTTCGCATGGAACACCTTCAATGCTCCAGACATATTCAGAATGGGGAGGAGGGAAAGGTGGACAGGGATGAGGCATCTGAAATCTCATCCATCTGCTTTGTACCACAGCTTCATAAACCTCTCTGGTTTGGATTCATAAAAGACATGTTGACAGTGAAGGCCATGAGTCAGCACACCTTTCCTTTGAATTTTGAAAAACTCTACAAATCATGGGAAAACCATGATTTCCACCCAAGCAATCTTATCTTTCTCATCTCCCTATCTACTTTCTTCTGTAATCTGCATACTTCCCTTTACTCCTATTCACCTCTCCGTGACTCTTCTTACCTGACACATTTCTTTCTCAAATCTGCTTACAAAAGGATACTTTTCCTTCAAACAGATGCTCTGATGACCTCCTCAGCAGTTCTCATTTCAACCAAAAATCCATTCTGACTGTTGCATTCCAGATGAATATTCCTCATCAGATTGTGTAGACTTAATGCAACACAGATCAGGAGAACAAAGACACCAAAATTCATGTGTCAAGAGTTATGCACAGGAAATACTATTAAAAAGTAATAAAGGGATTAAAAAGAAACTGGATATTCTTAAGTATTTTGTTTGGTTTCACATTCTCTGTACCTGACACAGGACAGAAATTTTGGGAGAAAACAGATTTAATATTGATCAACTGAACATGAAATCACAGTGTGTGATTGCAAAAGATCTGTTCTGTACAAAACTGGCTTTCCCTGGACAGGAAGGCCAAGGTAAAAGTGGCATAAACTTAACATGATACATTCTCTCAACTGTTTATTTGATTTTGTAATATAAATGGTTAATCCCTTGTTAAAAGACATAGGACATCATCCTAGTGAATGTCAGATATGGCCTTACCTGGTTACTAAAAAGATGTTCAACACAGTGCTCATGGTACATGAACTACTTTGAAGAAGTACAAGAAACAGATTTGAGTGTTCTTACAGAACAGGCCCTTTGTTTGCAAATGTACATGGAAAGGCATTAACAAAATAATCCTGTAACGTATCACCAAAACCTTGTACCCTCAGCAGGATGAAGAGATCTGAGCTAAGAAAGCTATCACTGTGCTCTCAAAGACACCTTTTGACTCTCAGTTGCAATTCCACATTAATAAGAGTTTCAGAGAAGAGCGCAGAAGTCCAGAAACATGTCAATATTTCTAATATTGTCAGTGAAGTCATGAGAAAAACTAGTTTAAGACATAAAACAAGTTAGCCCAGTTCAAAAGGATAAACACTAAAAAGCTGGGATTTGGAAAAGCATATTTACTGCCTAAAAAGAATCAGCTTTTGATTAAGAAATTGACTTTTGTAGTAAATAACATTAAAATAAATAACTTTAATTTCATTAATATTATAACGTTAAAATACAAAAAAACCACTAACTGCCAAGGACAAATGTTTTCTATTACACTCAAAGAGAATAAGGGATGAGTTTTGTGGGAACTTGACATTTATCACTCAAGTGAGATCTTGTGAATCTCAAATAACACAGCTAAGAGCAAGTTAAGTGATCCTTTTTCTTTTGCAGATGGAATAATGCTGCATCTTCCTACAGCCCTGATGTATTTGGTTTCAGTTGTGTAATGACATGCAGAGGTTTCAGGAGAAACGTGGAAAGCAGAAAACCTGCTCTCCTCCTGGAATCTTCACAGCAGACACAGCAAACCTGCACAGAAGGGCATCGGATGCTCCCAGATGATTCACATTCTGTACAGAAAAAATAAAGAATATATTTCCACCTTCCAAAACCAGGAACAGACACACAGGCTCCCATCTTGTATCGTGTCATGCTGCCTGACTCAGGTTTAGAGATCAGTATTTTCATCAAATATAATGCCTTAAGTGCATTATGTATCATATATACTACTATATTATAGTATAGAATACATCAGTGCATATATTTCATTTATAATTTGATTGAAACTAAACTATGGTTTCCAAAATGAGTCAAGTGCCTTTGCTAATTAACATAATAAAAGTTAAATATTTTGCTAAAAGTCTAACTCTTAATTTATACAATTCTTCTTTAGCCTCAGGATAATCCAACCAACTGTACACAAGCTCTACTCCTGAAGACATTTAACTTAAGAGTTTCCCACAAAACCCGCTGTCCACCCATGACATCAGAACGCTGTTACAACTCCACACCAGGAAGTGCTGAGCTTAACCCATACGTGATTGCAAAAAAAAAAGTGCCTCCTCCTCCTCCAAGCAGTAAGACTGGTAAAATTTAAATTTCCCTCCACACTCCTCTACTGTAAAGGCACAGCATTAATCCAAATAGATCTGACACACGTCACAGCAAGGCTTCTAGCTCAAAAGTCATTTTTTCCTTCACACTTCTCAGCCATCCCACTACCAAAACATAAAATCACACACCAATAACACAACCTTGTATCACAGTTCATACAGAAAGTTATCAGGGATTCTTTCATTAAAAAGATCCTCTTTCAGGATTCTTTCCTTTCAGTTGAACAGAAACTTTTTTTTCCCCTTGGTTTCTGAATGCACAAAAACCCCTCACCATACTAAATATATTTGAAAAATATAAACTGAAAGCCAGTAAACAGAAAAATAAGGCTGTTGCTTAAAGATTTCTGGTGTTTTCTCCTTGGGTGTGTTCACTTCTCAGGACTGCACATACCCAGCAAGGTCATCGTGAAGCACCAGCCTTGGGAAAACTGAAAACCATGCCCAGGGGTGGCAAAAAATTCAAGTGCTGCAGTCAACAGAGCTGCTCAAAAAAAGGTCACTTCAAGATGATTCCTTTACCAAGCTAGACCACGAGAAAGCGTGTTTTATGTGGTTCTATGTGTGTGTCAGAGCCATCCCTAAAACCAAAACCCAACTGAAACTGAAGGTAAGGGCAACTGAAAGAGATACGTTTTTAAGGAAACTAAAATAAGTTTTAAGAAAAATAATATCCTCTTCCACTCTGAATTACTGCGCAATGTGAAAGTCAATTTTCACAACTTTATGCAGAAGTAATATTGTCAGAATGGAAAAGCACAACACTGAAACCACCAGGCCATTTCTTCTGTACAGAATATTTTCAAGAGAACTATTCCTGACTAGCGGCAAACTAGCGAATAAACAGAAGTCCGTTACAAAACAATAAAGATTTTAAAAAGACTAGGTTGGAAAATTAAAAGGAAGAGATTATAAGCTGAAACTATACAAACCCCTCAGAAAAGTTCTACTCCCTTCTAAAGAGAAAAAAAGGAAAAAAAAACACTCAAAAGGCAACATGGCACCTCTATTGCTGAACTAAACAGAACCAAAATACTTAATTCTTGTAAATTATAGAATTTCTTTTAATTTTTCAATTATTTTTGTAAAAATATAAGCAAATAGGAAAGGTTTCCAATTAAAACATATGTCAGTATTTCCCAAAAAATTAAAGTAGCATGAAAAACATAAAGAACACTGGATACTTGACTAATACATCAATTGCATGGCTTTCTGATACCCTTTCATCAACTAAGTTGGCACAATTACTTGCTGGGCTGTTTAAGCTAACCTGTTAAAAGTGATTTATTCAATGGTAAAAATCAGATTAGACTCAAACCCAAGTCATTTTATCTACTGAAAATACAAGTTGTAAACTTCTAACACGTTTGTTTAAAAACAATTTCATAGCTAAGTGAGCTACGTTTTACCTGAACATGCATTCTCATTAAAAGCAAAGTAAATACCTCTGAATACAGACATATTCCATGCCACTCTCTTTATTACTTAATTTCCCAGGTATCTCAGCGTGATCTGAATAAATTATGCTGACAATACAACAATATAAATGATAAATCAACAGCACAATTTTAGTGATATATAGCATGAAATGTAAATAATAACCAGCACTGCTAATTGGCTCGCTACCAGGCAACAAATCAGTAAGTAAGCTGTTTCACTGGTAATGCTTCAGTTGTGCACCACCCTCATCATTAAGCATTTCTAGCCATTCTTAGCCTTTTTTCCTACTGTTCTGTGTAAGAAATGTTACTGTATTATAAAAATTGCCTAAAAAAAAAAATCTTGTTGAAAAAGATCATTGCTCATTGACAGCACCTGGATGCTCTGCCCCAACTCCTGGTATGTGGTGAGGCAGAATCATCAGTCAATGCATTGCCTGAAATAGCAAATCAGAACTTGAAAAGCTAAAATAGAAGATGGAGAGACTAAAAGGGATTATCAACGTCTAAGAAGAGTTTACGTCAAGACTTTATTTGTTGTCTAAACACGTCATGAAAATAAAAGCATAAATCCTGCTGATTCCTTGAGCACTGATGGGGGATGAGAACCCTCCTTTGGCCCAGAGAATTCCACAGAGCTCCTCACGCCAGGAGGCTCTCTCTCCCACGGAGCAGAGGCCTTCTCCTCCCACGCAGTGGTCAGAGCCCTCCACTGGACCGTGCCCTGCGAGGCCGAGCTCCGCCGCACTCGCCCTCTCCTGACCTGTAGGAGGTCACAGCCCTACGCTGACAGCAGGACACGTCACAGGTAGGACCAAGGCACACAAACCACAGCATCTTCTCATCTGGCTCAGCTTCCTCTTGCCCACAGTGAATAAATTCCAAACTTTGGTGAAAAGAAACCCCAAACCACCAATATCCCACAGGGACTCTCAACGGAAACGTTGTCCTAGGATAAATGTTAGTTCATGTTTTCCTACTCTATTTCACTGCATCTGTGAGAACTGCCTTACTAATATGGATGTCTGGTTTCTTTTGTTTCCTAATCCTGCCACACTTTTCACTCCAAAGACATTCTTCATAAAATCATAAACTGATCTGGTTGGAAAAGACCTCTGAGATCATCAAGACCAACTGCACCTGTCCCCTTACGAAACCATGTCCCTAAAGTCCAAGTCATCCAAGGTCAAACCATCTCCAAGTCCTGTTCTGCAAAACATCAAGTCCCGCACTTTGTAACTTTTCACTTTGTTAGAACACCTCTTTGTTTACACCATGGGACGAAGCCAAGAAAGAAATCAGATCTCCCTTGAGTAAATGACTCATTTTCTATAAAATCTTACTCATCTTTCTCATTCACTCAATTAAGCTCTCCTATTATTTTATGTAGATTTCTCTATGCTCCTTTAATAATTTTTATGACTATTCCTGCATCCTTTCTGTTTACAATATGTCTACTTTCAAGAAAGGTCTGAATTGAAGTGCATTCAAGGCAAAAGGATATCACTGATAGGTATCATAATATTTGCAGTATTATTTTCCAACCCATTCTTTATTCATCCAACCATTTTGTTTGCTGCTAAGACCACCGCTGTGAACTGAGCAGCCTTTTTTATTGAGCTGTCTACACTAATGATGATCAGGGGGAAACCCCATCCCCAATGAAAGAAATGGCAAAACTCCCAGAGACTTCAGTAGGATCTGAATTTCACTGAAGTTCTTGCTATCAAGTAGTTATAGCTAATTTACAATTCAATCAATGGTTATGAATACTGCAAATAATTCTATACAATTTACATTGCAGGAAATCTGTCAAAACTGAGTATATTTGAATTTCTGCTCCCTAATTGCCTAAATCAGTTAAATCTCCAGAATTCCTCAGAGGTTTCTAGGAACTTGGCTAAGCAAAAATTGTTGCCATCTATATTTTTTTATTCCTTTTACTTTGTGTTCTTTACACGCTTTTACTTCACCTTTTACATTGCAAATAAATCCAATAAAAATACTGATTACATGAGCATTAATGCTGAGTCTCTGGGAGCCTGCTGTTAACTTTTAGCTCTGCTAAATACTGCCCTTATTTTTAATGCCCACTCCTTTCAAAATGTAAATACTTCTTGTAGCCTAAAAGGCATCATTTATGATGATTTCCCTACTCATACCGCATGTGCCCACTTACAGGTATTTCTAAATTGTTACTATGGTTGCTAGTGTTTTAAATCCAGATAATCCCTTTTCCCCCGTTTCTGCTGAATCTAAATTTCAAACTGAAGAGTTTATATTCCAGAAATAGGATGGAGAACAAAAGCAAAGCTGATAGCTAGAAAACTAAAGGTTAGAGACCTCACTGCACCTCCACAAGAGCACAAACTATAATTTACAGTTGTTTTACCACGCTGTTGCAGTCAGCCTATTGAAGCTAATCTGAATACACACTGAATTTCCAAAAGTCTCTACCATCTGCTGCTTATCTCACCCCCACTTTCAGAGTTAATAATAGAGGCGAAAGAGCTGAACACAATTCCTAGTCCAAAATGTTACTATTACAACTCTTGGTGACATTATCCATGGCGTTTCTGGATGGAGCGCGGTGGGGGACGGCACCAACACAGCCCCATTTCCTGCAAAGCTTCTGCAGTGCATGCGGTTTTCAAGAAATCAGTGGGTTCTGCATGGATCTGCCCTGCATCAAACCAAAGGCTTTGCTTGTTTCCAAATAATCCAAGATTGCTACCATGCACTCGGTGGGAATTCTGGGTGTTCGCGTGTGCCTAAGTGAGCAGGGAGCCCTCAGGTGAAATACTTGAGTTATTCAGCATGGATCCTCCTTAGTGCTATCACCCTATGGGGGCTTCCACTTCTCAAGTCTTCAATTTAATAGATCCATTAAAATTAGCAAATCAGCAATTAATAAGGAATTAATATGGTTCAGGCATATTTAAATAACATTAAAGTGTTTTACTAAACAGGAGCTTAAGACAACATATATTACTTTTTTTCCTCTAGGTTAGCCTTTTAGTTTCAAACTGCTGAGGTAGCACTGGGAGCCAAACCTGAACCAGCCACAAATTGAGGATGAAATGTGTTTCTGGTGTTTAAAATACCCTTTGCTGTGACAGTAAGGCACCATGGTCTCTGCCGACAGAAAGGTCCTCTTCTAGTGAGGCAGGAATAATACAGATATTACAAAAAATGATTACATTTTCTTCTAAAATATAAAAAAATTTAAAATTTTAATAATTAAGAAAAAACACAGAGCTAAACAATGAAAAAAATCACCAAAAAAGATTTAAATTGCTTCTCCGTGACACTAATATACTGGGATATCTATGGCTGCGGTATTGTAATTTCTCTGTAAAATGCAAAATATGTTGTTATTTCTTTAGATCTCCTTTCCAGGGAAGAATGAAATCTATATCTGGGACAGAGGGATGCTGCCTCACTATAAGTGGGTGGATGCAGGAGCAACTGACATTATCTTTTGCTAATAAAGTAGCAAAGTTCTCCTCTACCCCTACTCTTCTACTGGTTCATCCATGCTTTTGGACATGCAAATAATCCCAGATGCACACGATACCTGGTAGTATATATGTTCCTTGCTTTCAAAACCAACAGGTTTAATTTTGTTTAGAATTTTTAATTGAAGTCAAAACATTTTTGCATTTGGCATATGCTGGCAGCGAACAAAACGATCCCGACGAATGGCATAAAACTATTAATTATGTTTTGTGCACTCTATTGTTAGTGGATTGCTTGTGTGGGGAAAAATTAACTCCATGATCTTATTTAAAGCAATACATGTGTCATTTCAAACATTCCTAAAAAAGGATGCTTAGTAATAATAAATAAGTGTACCCAACAAGAGAAATACATCCCTCAGTTTAAAACCATTACTCCTGCTGTCACAACACCCCTTGCTAGAAAGCCCCTCCCCAGCTTTCCTGGAGCCCCTTTCAGTACTGGGAGGCTGCTCTAAGTTCTCCCCAGAGCCTTCTCCAAGCTGAACAACCCCAACTCTCTCAGCCTGTCCTCAGAGCAGAGCTGCTCCAGCCCTCTGAGCATCTTTATGGCCTCCTCTGGACTTGCTCCACATCCTCCCTGTCCTGAGGACTTCAGAGATGGATGCAGGACCCCAGGTAAATTCTCAGCAGAACTGAGTAGAGTGACAGCACCGCCTCCCTAGACCTGCTGGTCTGGCTGCCTTTGATGCTGCCCAGGCTGCACTTCCCTTTCTGAGCTGTAAGTGCAAGTGTATACGCAAATATATGCAAATAACTGCCTACCAAGAAGACACCACCAGTACAGTTCATGGACAAGAAAAAGGAAATGTATCCTTGTGCCCGGAGGACAATCAACTGCCCGAATGTCAGACATGATGCAGCAAGTGGGCAAAAATACTGGTAAAAGGGAGCAGACAAGCATTCCCAGTAAGAGGTGCAGCCACAGAACGAGACCTTCTCCAGGCCTCAGCGCACACAACAGCGTTTACAGGACAGGGCCCTTTCTGTGAATAATACAGAAATGCCTACAGGAAATGCAAGAAGAGCTTGGGGTTTTCCTCTTTCTCCCTTTTTTCTTTTTAAACAGCACAACTTCTTTCATCACCTTTTAGTAAATCCTTAATAGTGTGTTATCGCTCTGTTTAGATGTGAAGACAGCGCTGCGGCAAAACTTGCTATTGATCATGGTTTAAATTGTCTGAGGAATTCTCTCTGACACTTATGAAAGAAGTATCTTTTGTGCATAATATCCTTTTATTTTCCCACTTCATTTATTTTGCTAACTGCAACAGGTGCACGCATCTCACTACATAATGCTTTAGCACCTTTGAATCGTTTCTAAGCATTTTTTTGGGTCTATATATGGGCACAGGAATGTTGGCAATGTAAAATATCTATGTTTTTAGACATCCAACCTTTTTACATCAGCTAATAAGTGAAGTATCATGTATGTCCTACAAACTCTGATACGGAGAGAGAAACAGTATTTAAGGACTTCCAATCTACCCAATGGCATTTTACGTATCCAAACTGATAAGGTACCCATCAGCAAATATGAACTGAAAGCATGGAGGTGATGGTTTCCCTCAGAAATTCTTACTTAAAGAAGGAAAAGGCTGCCAAATGTAGTGAGGTATTTTTGCTGTGGCTTTTGTTTAGCATTCTTGATCTTAACAACACGATCTCACCTCTTAAAGATATAAGAGGCATTTCCTTTTGAGCTGTGCCACAGTTACAGCTGTCTTCACACTCAAGCACGCGCTCAAGGAACTGGGTTAAAATCACCTGCCTGCTCCACTCTGATTTGAAAACACAGCCGTGTTATCACTTTGGGATATCATGAGGAGTTTGATCCAGACTAACTACTGAAAGGGCATTTACACATCAATAAAGGAATGTGATAATGCTCTAGCAAAAACTAATTTATTAATGAAATGAAGAATTAAATCTGCTGAAAAACACATTAAAGAAATTTAGGCAAAGGTGTTTTGAATAAGAATGGGGCCTTTTCTTGTAAGCACAACAGACTTGCTAAAGTAAATAACCCCGTGAGTTACTTACCTCATAACGTATTTAGTTATAAAATTAAATGGCTAAAGTACTTGATCATCTCCCAGGATAATAAAGCTGGTGGTATGGAGAAAAGCCTCCATGGGATTAAGAGAGAGTTAAAACATTTCAAATATGCAATTAAAGGCATTCTAGCATGCCTGTGATCTCTGCTCCGGTTTCCTATTTACAGAGAAGGAAAACTGGCTCAGACCTCCTAGACTAAGACAAGGAAGTATGCAAAATCGAGCAGTCTCTGTGCCAGCTCTTGCTAATCCTTTTCAGTATGGTTTGCTGCTAATTTGTCATGGCACATATTTGCCTTATGTCTAATTAGCATCAAATTGCAAACCGCTATTTGCTAACAATTTGTTGCATCAATCTGCTTGAAAATCTATAGTTTAGAACTGGATTGCAGCTTATTCTGTCTATCAAAATTCCATTTCATACACATCACAGTAAATTATTTCCCTCCAAGAAACACTGCAGTGCTCTCTTATACAAAGAAACCCACATTTCAAAAGAAGGCCTACACAAAGCGATTTTTTTCTTCCTTTGTTTCATTATCCATTCATATTTTACTATAACTTGTTTACAACTGGAATTAAATACAGAACAGCCTGCTCTTTGTTTAGGTTTAAATCTAGCTAAAATTGCATCACCGTTATAATAGAATAGGGGCACATAAAGTTATCATCTATAATTTGGAGGATACAGGCAAGCTCCTCTACAAGAACCTGTGGTCCAGAACCAGCTCTCAACGTATGGGAAAATTCCAGCCAAGGAGCTTTTGCCAGGCCACTGTTCTGTTCAACATCCACGGATATCGTAATAAAAAGATCGCTAAAAATCCTTGTGACAAACAAATACTGTTGCAAAGGTGCTCTTCAATAAAACTAAGTGATGTGGGAGCTGTTTACATCTAAGATTTCCTCCCCCGCTATGCCTCATTAGAAGCAGATGGAATACTCCTGCCGTAAGCATCACGGGATGGATGGAAATGTGTCAGTGCAGGGGCTGGGCTATGAAATCCACTCGACAGTAACACAGGATGTTCCAAGCAGTCTCCTCTGCTGTGTTCCAGAGACGATCGACTCAGTGTGGCTACACACTGCTTCTCTGGAAGAAATCATTTCAGCCCACGTAGAACGATGTTTCATATCTAGATGTGGTAGAGATGGACAAGAAATGGGTTTTTTCCATACCACAAAATGTTTGAAATTTCAAACATATTTCATCAAGAGAAAGCTGAATTTGTGGGCCTGAAGGAGGCACTGTGGGAGTGAAGAAAACAAGATGAGAAATCCAAATAGGCAATATTCATATAAACACTATAGGTCTCCAACTGCAGTTGGTTTTGCACTTCCCTTGTCATTTTGATCCAAAATGCCATAGTAGGCACTACACGTATTTTCCTTTTAAAGCATGAAAAAAGGGAGTTTAAGGCTCACCTTTCAGTTAATTGGCTTTTGCTGCTGCAAACAAATGTAGCCAGAGTACTCTGCCCACTTCTGTGTAAAGTTTGCCTACAAACTCTTGTTAGAAAATGAGCCAAGCTCAGTGTAAAGTGTTGTCAAATTTAATTAAATCTTTAAAGCTGAGTGAAAAGACAAGTCTTTTCAGATAGAATAAGTCTTCTAAGGTTAGAAGGAGAATACACTGAATGCAACCTTCTAAGGCCACTTGAAGACAGACATTGAAGAAGTGCTTACCACGAAGCTGAACCCTGCTCTTGGTGGTAAAACCTCCACAGTTTCACTGAAAGGAGAGTTCGAATCAGGTTCAGCAGTTCAAACGAGTGCCAGGAGTGCTTAAACAAGGCCAGTCATAAATACTAAAGCAGCAGCTTGAGCTGGAAATCAGCCTTCACAACCTCCTGAGATTCCTTCCCACCTGAACGATCCTGAGATCTGGCATCTTATTTAATGGGTATTTAGTAATTCAGGTATGTTTTTCTGTCTCCCTCCTTACTTTCTAATCAGAGAGAAGTCCAATACACATGCATACTGTCACTGCTGCCTCTCAACAACACTTAAGGAAAAAACTGATAACAAGTGGTTGAAAAGGAGCTTAGAGAAAGAAGTTTTGTTTCCAGTAAGACCACGTAACATCCCCCTTCAACAATAACGTGTTCATCCCTTCCAAAGAGAAGCTTTGTCTTTCCTTCAAAGCTGGCTACCTGTTTAGGGGCTTGCTATACTTCCCTGTAACCAAGGAAAAAATAAGATGGAAACATAATTTAACACTGATAAGGACATTGTGAAAAGACAGCTCTTTCAGCAACTGGCATCGACTGTGTCACAAACGGGGGGAATAATCCCCATTGTGGAAATGGGCTCCTGATACCAAAATAGTGCCCGTGAGCTGGACACGGCGTAGGATAGAATCACAGAAAAGTCGGAAAAGACCTCCAAGATGATCCAGTCCAACCATCAGCTCAACACCACCGCACCTGCTAAACCATGTCCCGAAGTGCCACTTCTAGAGGTTTTCTGAACACCCCAAGGGATGGTGACTCCACCCCTTCCAATACTTACTGAAGCAATACAACTGCCTAAATTCATTTTATGAGTATTAAAATGTTCCACTGCAAGACTGCACTGATACACAAATATGTTAATTGTCAAATTTTACAGAGCTTCTCTTTGTACATATCTTAAATGGACAATATTTTAGAAGCCACACTAATTTCTCCCCATTCCAAAATAAGAAATATAGTGAGGCCTAATTTTTTTCCATAGAAGTGGGAATGCAATCTGGGCAGCACAGCACTCCTTCGTTTTCCAATCTGGTGGGTAGAATTCAGGCTTTTTTATCTTGGCTGAAGGGAATCCAGTCTGTGAGCCCTGAGTTCTCTCCAGATTTTATGGGTATGGAATCAGCAGTAAGTCCCCATCAGTAGCCAAAAGAGCTGTGTGTGCTGCAAGATGATACACCTACAGCAGGGAGTTTGGGAACAGTTTTCTGCCCTCACAACCTCCTAAACTGAGAGTGATTTGAGGCCAGCAGAACTTACGGATTCTACCAGCATGCAGAAAGCAAGACTCATTAGTTTTCTTCTGTAGAGGAATGCTGGTTTTCTTGAAATAAAGTGCTGTTTTTTCTCTTATACATAAGTTGTTCACAGTTTCTGTAAAATAAAACCCAAAATTTTTAAGTGCAGCTTTTTTCTCCTGTTAGAAAAGCAAAAATCCAGACAGCTTACACCCCTACAAAACATAAAGAAAAAAAAGACATGGAAGTCATATTTTTTCAGTCCATTAAACAGAAATAGAATAAATGTATGGGTGACGAAGAAGCAGCATTTAAAAAGTCTGCAGCGTTGACATAATTAGATCCACCACATCTAGGTCAGCTGAGGATGCAGGATTTGCACACCAATTATTTATTCAAAACTTTTGAACAATGCTGTTTTGATTGACATCTCCCTGAGACACTTCCCAGAATGAGTGCAACTACCATGCCACATGGACATTCTACATAGCTCTGAAACACAGACCTCCACCTAGAACTCCAAAGGCACTGGATGTAAGGTAGGGCATGCCAAATTCACCACGTATTAGCAGCAGTTGAGACCAGTCTTGGAATTTCACTGCGTGTTCTGATTGATGGTTATGGAACAAGAGAACAGGACTACCCAACAACAGATTGAAAAGCTGGATCTAAACTCACTAGGAGAGAAAATACTGGCACTATGTGCGTGCAACCAAAGTCAGTAGGAACCTGAAGTTCTCACAGCGACCTCACAGATAATGTACAAATTGAGGTGAACTTCTTTGCACGTCCTTTCTTCAACCTCCCAAAACGTCAGCACTACCAGGAACTGTTTTTGCTTAAAATAACCTAGAATTCAGAATGCCATTTAAAATGGAGCCCCAAGGTGAGTGACTGACATATTGTTAACTGTATTCACATCAGCATCCTTGGAAATGTCTGGCACGTACCATATGCACGTTTCATCTTGCGCTTTTCTACAATGCGTCTAAAATATGCTTCGCAACACAAGAAATGGCTAATGCACGCGAAGGATAAAAGCCACTGCTGCCAGCCAGCAAGCTCCCTCCGTCAGCTCAAACAAGCACTAAAGATGAGTGCTTACATTCCCAGGCTCACACCACACTGATGGCTCATGATGGAGGTTTTCTATACTTCCTATCAACTTCTTGAAGAAAAGACAATTACACATCCAGTTGAGTAGCTTGAAAAAAACCCCTATGAAAATGTATTAAGTCAAAACCAGGATTTGGGAGTTGTTAGTGGAAATAAATTTGCTTAGAAAAAAGAAAAAAATCCTACAGTTCTTGACAGTGTACAAGGCTCAAAATGTCACTGTAAATACATTTCAATTCCTGATCCAATAACATACTGTATTCAGCATACAAGAGGACCCTACGTGCTTCCTTCCTAGGCCTCTAGAATGCTTAACAACAACATGCTCTGAAAACCCCACGTTGTTCTTCATTACACACAACAAATTGCTGCACATCCCTTCCCTCTTATTCAGATTCTAATGAATGCTTCTCTGCTAGTCAAATATAACACCAAGTACTTTTCCCCTTGTCAAATAACACTCAATAAAAATAGCACTGTCCTCCTGATTTTGTGTACAGAGACGTGGCCAGAGAGGAAAGAACAGCAGAGTCTCACAGCTACAGTCTCGGGGGGGAATTTTCACCCACGACTACCAGAGAAACGAATTTTTCCGACAGAGCCCCATCCAACTCCACGAACACCGGGATGTCTGG
Organism: Dromococcyx pavoninus; assembly: GCA_033558185.1. Lineage (NCBI taxonomy): Eukaryota > Metazoa > Chordata > Aves > Cuculiformes > Neomorphidae > Dromococcyx > Dromococcyx pavoninus. Next base: position 1,086,278 of record JAUMJL010000559.1, read on the forward strand.
GGCTGGTGAAAAGAGGAACCAGAGACAGAAGTTATTTGTGCAATCTAAATGATGAGAGGGCACCCTGAAGTGCAGGCAGTGGGGAAGCATTTTCATTAGGTGCGTTCCAGCTTCCCCCTGGGCACCACCTCGCATACAGGAGCTGTGTGTTGTTACACGACACATTTCCACCTCCCTGCAGAAGTGCCTGTGATTTTTTGAGCGCTGTTTGTTGTTGCTGCCTTTCTTCTCCGACACAATGCACCGATTTTTAACCTTTTCCCTAACCCAGTGACACCTCTGGGATATTACAGTATTCCTGTCAAAACGTCTGGTCTCCAACAATAAACTTTACATTGATGTCTTGCTTTTCGGGAATAATTACGCTGTTCCTTAAATGTTACCCTATTTACTATTTGTGCAAAAAGATGACAATAAAATCAATGGAAGACAATTCCCAAATGTGCATCAAAGTCTTTTGCAATGTTAATGGATCAGCGTCTCCGTAGAGGTTCAAGATCATTTTGTCCTGATGCTCCGACTTGCACGTGATCCGCGCTTCCCTCAAAGCTAAACTTATTAACCCTTATCTGCTGACCTCATCTGTTCAAAAAGTTAGTTTAATCTCCCTGCATTTGTCAGGATTCCTTTTTTTTTTTTCTTTTAAAGCCAGGCCCGGGAATGCTGCCCATCGATCAATAGGCGTATGATGAAGGAACTTCGTCCTGCTACCTATGACCAGCAGCTCTGTTTTTCCGATGATTCCGCAGGAGTCAGAAACTCAACAAAGCGGATCGCGGATGCTGTAAGGGGCGCATGCTGCTCGTGTCTGTGACCACTGTATGCAAAGCTTGGCATTAGTCACCGCCAGGCCGCCTCTGACAGCCCTGAAGTGAGGGAGATTAATGTGAGGCAGGGGCACTTTATTATTGTCATTCTGTTCTTTCACACTCTGCCTCTGACTTTCAATTTTGCTCCAGAATTAATTGTCTGCTCCCTACAGTATGACTGATGTAGAAGGATACAAGTAACATAGGCACCTGGTTCTGGCCTTGACAATCTGACTCCTTGTTGCAGGATGTATTGTGTACAGTCAAACTCAGGGACAGACGGGCATCTTTCAAAGAAATCAGCCAATGTTTCTTTTGACTTCAATCAGATTTGACTGTAGATTATCCTTCTCTAAGAACAATTTTTTTCTTGTAGAGATGCTAACAAAATGCCAGTGCCGTTATTAAGTACCACTACACGATATCACTGCTCTGTTTTATACAGCTTCATATGAGGCCGCTCTCTCCAAGCTTTCCTTTTTATGTTTGAAGGTAGTAAATTAGTCATGTAGCAGTGTTAAATCCCTACCCTCTCATAGTTAAGCATTGTTGTGAGAACGTTATATACGGTATCTTTGACAATAAAAATACATGGCTATGCAAGCCAGTATCATTTACTATTTATTAGACTAACAGTTCCAAAGCAAATTACACGCAAAGTAAGACAAATATTTAAAGATCTTGTATCTAATAGAATATCTGGCTGTATATCAGACTCAAAATGAACTGCTGTACAGAGAGATCAAAGAACATCTTTACTAGAGCAGAGAGGATGGGAAAAAAAAAATCTCTTTTAGGATGGGAAAAAATCATACACATTCAGTCTTTGTCCGTGAACCACTATCAGTCTGCCTTTTCCCAGTTTAACATCTGATGGTGACAAATGCAAAGCCAGTTCCTACACCACAGCAAAACAGGGAGTTTCACCTTCATTTTTGAACAATAAGCACCGGCTGTTAGTCACAGACATTGCTACCAGACACGTGGGCAGTGTCATCAATACTCATTGTTTCAAAAATAAGGTTAACTGTGGTAGATTTGGTAAAGGTTTTGGGGTTTGTACCCTCAGTACCCATTAATACTTCCAGCTGGATTTTATCACGTTGGATTAGACTCATGATAAACATTTCAGAGCCATGCAGCTGAGGAACTATCAGACGTATACACAATATATAAAAATAAGCAACACTATAAAGGGAAAAACATTAAGGAATACAACACATACATGGGTGGGGTTCTTTGAAAGGATCTGGGGATTTTTTTCCCAAATTCCCTCTCTGAATAGAACATGCAATAAATTACTATGGCTTTAAATCATTCTACTCCTTCAATACCACCATGCTGTTATGTTAAAGGATACAGAAATATATGCTAAACTGTCTCTATCCTAGCTGCTGTAAGGAAAATTATCACCATTCAGAAAGGATGATCCAAATTAATTTCATTTATCACAATGAGCAATATGGGAAAAATAACTAGAGTTACTTTTGTAAGAGCAAGTGGAGTTTTCCCAGACATCTGGGCAAACCACATTTCAGGATGTGTTTTGTCTTCCTTGAAAGACATAAAAACCAATGAGAAACTCTGCCTCTTTAAAAAGGTGTGCGAGTAAATGTTGTAATATCCTTCAAACTTGACATTAAGTATTCAAATGTTACTTAAGCAAAGTGTGAGCAATTAAATTAATCAATCTTCCCAGCCATGTACTGAACAGATGTTCAATAAATCCTCTCTGCTTACAGTGTGGGAGAAAGAAAGTCCACTTTTAGCTGTCCTTCAGTGATGACATCCCTCAGCCCGTCCTTTCTCCGGGCCTCATGGGCCACTGCCAGGCAGTTCTGCTGTGTTGTTTCTTTATTATAAATAACAACAGACCACCTGGACTACCTGCAGTACCTGGAAACTGAGGTTTAATGATCCTTCAGGCTACATCCTCAGCTCTCTCCTGATCCCAGATAATGGGACTGATGGGAATGGCAGAGGAGTGACGGATGGCAGTGACAAATGACTCCAGACAAACATGTGCTGACAACTAGTGAATATGGGGCAGCGTTGCAGAAAGGTCAAGATAAAAGTATTTGCTTGACTTTCAAAGTTCCTCCACGAAAATTCTCATATTTGCTACTACCAGACAACTCTGCCAAGCTGATGCGTACAACGTACGATCAGATTATCGCAAACCTGGCGGCCAACAACGCTAAGGGGAACCAACGCCACCTTTTATTAAGAAGCCCTGCAAAGCCAGAACCGCTATATTATATGAACATGCAAGGACCTGAATATCTGCAATTTTCAGTGTTGAAGTTACCAGCAGCTACAGACACAGCCTGTTCTGTTCTAACAAGGCGTCCACCTCATCCCGGCTCCAACGCCGTGCTCTCATCACCCCTTCAGCGCCGGGAGACCCCGCTGCACCACCCAACCCTTCTGCCTGGTCGAGCTGGGAGGTCTGTCCTGAGCAGGAGTTGTAAAGTTTGCCTGGAAGTCCAGTGATGCAAGATTTGATTGCTATGAGATGCTCATATCATCATCTCTATTTTGGAAACACAAATTAAGGACCAAGGTTATTCACCACACTTGCCCCAATCCTATATATCTGGTTCACCTCATTGTCTTAACTTCTTACATATTAATGTCATCTGTGATCAAATGAGTCGACTGACATTCAGATGTAATGGTTAAAACTCCTGCACCACAGATATACAACTTCAACCTTTTGAATGCTGCCATTCCATATATGGACTTTATCCACATTTTAATGAGGCTTTAAAATCTCCGAGATTAAGCCAGTATTTTATACAGAACCGCCTGCTTTTTATGATGTCCTGACATGTTGTACAACATTTGTGACTATATTGATCCTTGTAAACTCAGCATCTATATATATTCATGGAAACTGTTTGCCCTCCGTGCTCAGTGCCTGGTACAAAGGGCAGGGTGGGCAGGGGAAAAACGACAAGAGGGAACACGGAAGGAAAGAATTCTTGCACAATTTGCCCAGCAGTAAACAGGCAGGCAAGGAATATTTTAGTAGCACTGTTGCACAACTCAGCAACACTTAAAATATTAAAATATCATGCTCAAAATGCTCAATAAAGAAACGCTGGGGTTCTTTCTCAAATTTTACACTATTTCATTCTCCTTCATTCGAACCTGTTACAACTCCTGAGGGGGAGCACGGCGCTCTTCTCCCACCTGGGACAGTTATACATCTTCATGCCCTCACCCTTGCCTGACTGCAGAGACAAGCTTTCTTGTGTTTCTCCATGCAGTTTCATGCTTTTAATCTGAAACAAATGATTGCAGGGGGGAGGTGGGGGGGGGGGAAGGCATTATCACCTTGGAGAGGCATCAGGAGTATAAAGGGAAAAAAAAAAAAAGAAAGGGTCTATGGGCAAATTCATCTTCCAGTGCTACAATCAATCTCTCACCTAAAGAAATACACAATAACTAGGCAGGAAAGGGCCAAGATTTATGGCCTCGAAACATCTAGACTGACCAGCATACACCTAGCCTGCCTGGCTCCCTCCTTGCCAGAACGGCTCTTTCCAACAGTTACAATGATGGACTGTCTCTCCCTACTGTTTTACAAGTACATTAGCTTTATTTAATGAGATCTCTGAGTAATTTAACAGATGTATATAGGACATAAGACTAGAAAAACTCTTGCTACTTCAACACTTTTGCCAAGGGATGCTCAGACCAGCTAACATCCACTGCCATCTTATATTCCTTGAAATAGAATCACTGGAATTTAGGGATTTAAAAGGTTTTTAAAATTTTTTAACGTTTTTAAAGATCAGTTTAATAGAAACGTTATGCTGTAATCAAACAGAACCCTGTCACATTCAACACTTGCTTGTACCAGCCATAAAACTCAAGATAAATGTAGTTACTTTATATCTTGGAAACTATTTATCTATTAAAAGGCCTGAGAGAAATTCAGAAGCAGAGATGAATATATTTGCTAAATCCTGTACCCTGTTCTTTCCCATAACTTCAGCATTATGTCTGTCCCAAGGGGAAGAAAACATATCTTCCAGTTTTAAAACATATATATTCAGTGTTAAAAGTCCACACTGACTGAATCACTCAATAAGAAAGTGTTTGAAATACCACATTCTGAGTTTTCATTTAATATATGCAGAAAAACTTTTAATACAATAGCTCTGCTTTCCTTTCTTTTGTTATTTCTGTTTCTGAGCAACAGACAATGTTTTCGATGGCTGCTGTTATCCAGCAAATTGGTTTTAAATAATAGTGTTATATAGTAAAATATTAAATGAAAGAGACTATAATAATAACTTTTAAAATAACTCTAAAAGCTACCAATTAATAATACAGAGGGGTAGCAAGAAGGAATTACCTGTTTATAATAACACTGAAACAATTTTTTTCTTAGTAAAAGAAAGAACTTGCACATAAACATTTCTGTATTTTTTACAGCAGTGCATCTACAAAAATCTATAGTGTGTGTTGCTGTTTCCTCACACATTATACTTTTAAACTTGATTAAAAATAGAATATTGCCCCAGATTCAGTAAATTACTTCAGAGAACTACATTTAAAAAAATTCAACAACTTCAGTTCTACACAGTGATGAGACCGGTACTAATTGAGTTTAGTGGCATTTCTCTGTAAATAATATATAGTCTCATTAAAGGAGGTTTATTTTAATTTGAAAATGTATTTCTTTTTTGAATTATTTTAAGACAAAGAAGGTGGAAAAGCAAAAAAAGAACAGGATGAGAGTAATATTTACTATTCTGGCAAAGTGTTCAACATCCTTCTGGCTTACAAGATATTGTGTTAACCTTGAATTAGGCCATAAAACACAGTTCTAGCACGTAATTACCCATAGAAGACGACAGCATTTCGAACAAGCGTGTTGAGCCAGACATGTCTAATATTTAGAGAAAATCCATATACGTATCCAACCAAAATAAATGTACTGAACCACTTTCTGAACGACAGATCTCATCTTATCCAGAGGTGGTGATTCCTTGTTCAGAAAGGAGGAAACATCAAGTTATGACCATGAAATATGGATATTTCTTTAATATCTGAAAAGCACTGATAAACATCAGGGTACAAAATTATGAATAGTCACCATATAAAAATTATGCTAAAATCAGGAATGTAAAATATTACCCCTGAAGTAGGAAAGAAAGAGGAGAAAAAGGAAGAACGTGAACCGGAATAGAGCAAATTCATTGCGTGAAATTTCATTTCTTGAGAGCTATACATCAAGTTGTATTTGTTTAATGAGGTTGACACTAGAAAGATGTATAGAACATGTCAGACACCCAGTACCAGTGCGTTCTGGGAAAAAGATAACATCTGAGAATCTGACCACTCACTTCGTCTTCGAGCCAGACTTCTCTATCTGCTGGTTCTTCGGGGGATTATAAATGAGAGGGCAGGGGGAACATGGAGCAAAATAATGAAAAACACACAAAAAAAGAAAAATTATAACATCATAGAGCAAAGTAAAGCCAGATTTATTGACCTCACAACTACATAATCAAGAGAAAGTTATCACTGTAGAAACTTCTACTAAAGCGGAGTGATCTTAAATAACAAGGGAGTGCTATGAAATTTACAGCACTTTTAAGATATGCAAATTGAATGCAAGGTATAGACATAAGGGTAATTAATTGTAAATCTAAGAATAATGTTTCTTTGTCAGGGCTGTCTCCATGTTGTGGAATACATTCTAATGTGCCTTAACTCTGAATATTTCTTAAAGGCTGGTCTAATTATAAGATGTTCAGAATTTCAAAATAGTAGTAATTCTTATCGTTTAATATAGCTGCTGTGAAGTTTCATAACAAAATTTACTGATTACATGAAAATATTTTATTTAAATTTTCAAGAATAAAGCACTTGCTTAAAAGTCTAGGTACTGAGTGCTTGTCTTGGGAAAAAATAATATCAGGAAAAATAGCTTTTGCCTAAAACAGGGAGGGGGAGTTGAAAAAGGAAAAAGAAAAATAGCAAAGAATCAACATCACTAACTGTAAACATCTTTATTTGCTGCATTTTCTTAAGCTGTAATGCTGTTTTCTAAGCACTTATTAGGATAAAACATTCATTTCATTATTTAATTTTTTTCTATATTACTTAAGTCACTCATGTAACAATAATAAGGGTCACCCTTTCCATTGTAACAGGACTATAAAAATTCATTTTCTCCTTTTAAAGCTTGGCGCACAAGACCCAAGTCTGAAAGGAAATTTTATATAAACTTTTAGAACACAAAAACTTTCAGAGATTCAATTCAAGCCCCTGACAGCCTCAGTAGCACCAAGGGGCTGTGCTTCCTGACAGAAGATACCCTTTGAGCTGCTTTTATTGTTCAATTAATTCAGACAAATCAAAAAGAGGCTTCTTTAGTGGACAAAACAGTAAAGACTGTTCAACAACAACGCCCCAATATCTGAGATGCATTGGATTTAAACAGAAAAATCATGTCTTGGTAGAACCAGCAATAGTCCTGAGAAGAGTTAAACAATACTGGAGAGAGCAAGAGTCTGGGCAGCCAAAGCTCACTGTGGGTCAGGTCACTGACCATCAAATTACCTCCAGAAGTGGGTAACACAGACGTTTGTCACCTTATTCCAGATGATTAACTAAGTCCAGAAAAATAACCTCTAACTGCTTGTATTGCCTCAAAAAGAGGCTGCACTGTTGATGTACGTGGTTTAGATACACAAAATCACCACAAAATGGTTTGGGTTGGAAAGGACCTCAAAGCTCATCCAGCCCCATCCCCTGCCTCGGGCAGGGACACCTCCCACTGGATCAGGGGGCTCAGAGCCCCATCCAGCCCGGCCTCCAACACCTCCAGGGATGGGGCAGCCACCACTGCTCTGGGCAACCTGGGTGAGGGCCTCTCCACCCTCACCATAACAAATCTCTTCCTTATACCTACTCTAAATCAAAAAGCCTTCCTTATTTTCACCAGTGATCACTTACACTCCTCCCAGTTGTGCAAGAATCATCCACAAACGCTTTGTATAGGATATTCTTTTCATACTCAAAAGGGAAAAGAACAAAACACTTAATAACCACCTTTTTAAAAGAGGTACAAGTGGGGTAGTTGGTTAGAGGTGAGATGTCAAGTAGAAGGATTAATATCCCTTCTGAAAACCATCATTTGAAATAGACTGTTTTTTGACAAGAAAGAGGAGCTTCTGGGGGGGCGGGTAAAGAACCACAGCTCCTCATGCAACTGGCAATTAATACTAAAAATATTGGCAGTAAAAATTTTGTCCAGCCGAATCAGAGCCAGTTATCTGCATGAGATGGAGTGGATTTTAGAAACACATCAGACAATGTCTTTTGGAGACAAGGACGAGAGGAGCGACAGAGCATCAGTCTGTAATACAAAGGGAAATGCTAAGACACTTTCGAAACTGGACACGTCATCACTCCACATCTGGTCTGCCTGAACAATTAAAATATTCTGTTAATATCTTTTACCTCAGCATAACAGACCATAACTTCAGCTCCCCTTCCGTGACAGTTTGTGCTTGGGAGTTCTGTTATAGTTTAAACAGAGACCTCAGGAAATTTGAAGTTATTGCCAGATATAGAGGCAGATTCCATAACACAAGTTGAACGCATCATATGCTATCGTGAGAGGGTCTCTCCTATATAACACTTGCTGAAATTATAAATTCTCCATATGCCAGCACAGTTAACAGCTTCCTTAAAGGATCTTTCAAAAATTTTGCTTGCATAGGAGGAAGTTTCAAAAACTTCCCACAAGGAAACAAAAAAGCGAGGCACTCAGTAATGGTAAGTTGGAACTGGGGCAAACGAAGTTTTCATAGAATCACCATAGCACAGTTTGGATTGGAAGGGAACTTAAAGATCATCTAGATCCAAACTTCTGCCACAGGCAGGGACATCTCTCACTGGATCGGGAGCTCCAAGCCCCAACCATTCCGGCCTTGAACATCTCCAGGGATGGGGCAGCCATGACTGCTCTGAGCAAACCGTCTCAGGGCCTCCCCACCCTCATAGTAACAAATTTCTTCCTGATATCTCTCATAGATATAGAACCAAGCTAAGTCAAAAGCAAATGCTACAGCTTAAACCCTTTACCCCCTTACACCTTTTACAGCCAGCACAACGTCAGTGCATCTGCACAGGATGTAAGTCAGGGCACAAAACTGGCCCTTCAGCGCCGAGATTCCTCCAAGCTTTCCCAACAGCTTCTGAGCATAATTTGGACTTGGTTATTTAGAGCCCCACAGAACAACACGGTAAGAAGACTGGTGTGAACAATAACTCTTGCACAATTTATCACATAGAGAAGAGCTACTAACCTTTTTAGGAAACAAGGTATTCAAAATTATTTAATGCTAATATTTATGCATCAGAAAGCATTCTGAGCACAGAACAGCCCCCGCCCCTCCCCATCACACAACATGCATTTGTGAACATCTTTCGCTACAATACACCGTATTTTCAGAGAGCCTTGAAATTATCGCAGTCTACGTTGGCATTTATGAAATTCTGTATTAATGCCACTCTCATAACAAAGATAAGCTGTATTTACAATACTAATGCCTTCCACAAATAATTAGGTACGTATAGCTGCACATATAGTCTTCTACACCAATGACACTCAAGGCTGTAAATTTGAAGTACATTATTGTAATAAACAGCAACAATAGCAACAATGATAAAAATCAGTTTGGCATGGTTCTGCCTAGCACTCCTCTGCACCTCACTGTCAGTCAAGGGTAAAAAAAGGGAGTAACCTCTTATGAAAAACTATTACACAAAGCTCCAACTGTATGAACATTCAAGTAACTATGAAATCACAATAAAGTAATAATTCTTCATAACAAAGCAGATAGCTATGAATCCATTGCTGTAATTACATAACTATTGGTACATTCTCTTAAAAATTCCACAAGTAGTTCACAAAAGCACTGCTGTTTTGGAATAATTTTCAAAGTATCTGGTAAGAACAAGGTCTCCTTTCCCTGCCAGCTCAACAGCCTAAAGGGAAAATTAGAAATTTTTATACGTTTTCTTTTTAATTTTAAAACTAATTAAAAAGTAAACAAAATCTTTTTTAAAGAACCATAATTGTAGGAGAGCTGGGTACTTTGCCTCAGTTAGCACAGGTGCAATAAAGCAACAGATCAGAGAAATCACTCATTTATTTCTTGCATGCAATGAAAGGTTCCACAGCTGACTCAAATGGGCCACTGAGCTTCCTATCGGCATTATTTTGCAGCACTCCTGCCCCAATGTATAGAATTGCTCTATCAAGTTTATGTTTGGTTTGCACTGACAATACAGTGCAATGACACACATTGTCCTACAACATCTCCAACTATTCCAGGAAGATAAAAACGTTACCTATCATCACCCAAAGCCCTTTTTACAATTGCTTCCAATATTATTTAAATAACAACATTAAAAGCCCACAGTCCCCCCCCGACTGGAATCACAGAATCATCTGGTTGGAAAAGACCTCTGAGATCGAGTCCAACCGTACCTGTCCACTACTAAACCCTGAGAAACTCACCTACCCAATTACCCATCTCCCCATTACACACAGAAGATGCAAAGCTGCCACCTGATAAATCATTTACACGGATCTAAGGCGGTCAGGAAATTTCCTAATTGTTACATCTAACAAAAGGGAAAAGAACTTGACACCTACATCACCAAGGGCTCTCCAACACCTACAGCTGCATTCAGCCTGGTTATTAATTAGCAGGGGTATCTTAGCCATCAGTTGCAGGAGCACTCTTGGGCGAATTTGGCCTCTCCAGATTGCTTAAGAAATGCTTAGATCCTTCAGATTAACTATGAAAGCTCTGCCCACAGCGCTGCTCCCACACATTCCTGTTTGGAAATGTTTATGCTGACGATAACTTTACTGAAGCAAGAGACCTGGTTTGGTAAGAAGGAACAGCACCGTTATCAAACAAGAGGCTAAAGCAAAAGAACAGTTATCTGAAATTCCTCAAACTGCCTTTTAACAGCCCCTTTTAAGTTGTCTCAAACTTCATGCCTTATCTCTGCGTGCTGAACCGCAGTCTGATTTTCTGCTCACTGCCCTCAGTTTCTGTGAGGAACCTCTGATGGTTCTTTAATGAAGCTGTAAGAGCAATATCCTCTGAGAAGCCCGTTTTCTTTCAGTTTTCTCACAGAGTTTGATTCTTCCTTCCTCTCTCTTCATCTTTGAATTCAAAACCACCCCTAAAGCGAACAAAGACAGTAACTGCCACCAGGCTTGTCCCATTCCCAATACCACGGAAATCCATTCTACTGGCTTCTTCTCCAAGTATAATTTATAGCTTCCTGTAAATGTTTTCTATTCATTTAATTAAGGTTTTAGATGGCCATAAGCTCCCAAAATACACCATTTGTGCCAGATAACTTGCTAAACAGATTTTCAAGACTATGAAAGATTGTAGTAGACTCAGCTATACTGGATCTGCACCAATTTCTGTACTAATATAAATACCACAAATACATTCTGTAAGCATTTCTTCCTTATTATTTCCTGAAGCGGCTCTGTATTCTTTTCAGTTTCCCCTACTCACTCAGTCCTGGATGGTTTGTGTAAGTCCTGTTGTTCTGAACAGGTTCATTCGTTGCATGGGGCCAGAGCCCTGCACCTATGCTTTTCAGATTTATCTTTAAAGTTTCTTACTTTTTTCCTATGTCTTGGGAATTCCAACACTATTCTCTCCTTAATTTTTAGTGGGAACCTTCTAAAAAACTGGTTTATCTATTTTATTAAATGCATTGTACAGCACTTCAACATATTTCTTCCAGCATTTATTCTTTACATGTTGTCCTAAACTGTTTGCTCAGGCTTGTATTTCCCTGCCTACATAACCAGTTTCAATGTCTCACTTGGCTCTTTTTTGTGATCATAGGAAGGGTTGGGTTGGGAGGGACCAACCTTGCTGCAGGGACACCTCCTACTACATCAGGTTGCTCAAAGCCTTTAGATCCCCTTTCAGTACTGGGAGGCTGCTCTAAGGTGTCCTCGAAACATTCTCTTCTCCAGGCTCAACAACCCCAACTCTCTCAGCCTGTCCTCACAGCAGAGCTGTGCTCCAGTCCTCAGATCACCTCTGTGACCTCCTCTGGACTCACTCCAACAGTTCCATGTCCTTCCTGTGCTGAGGCTCCAGAGCTAGACACAGGATTCCAGCTGAGGTCTCATGTGAGCGGAGTAGAGGGGGAGAACCCCCTCTCTCATCCCTCTGGTCTCACTGCTTTGGATGCAGCTCAGGATACAGTCAGCCTTCTGGGCTGTGAGCATGTATGTCTGGGTCACATTGAGCTTCTCATCAACCAGCATATCCCCACAATCCTTCTCCTCAAGGCTGATCTCAGTCCATTCCCACCCAGCCCATAACTGTTTGGGATTGCCCCAACCAAGGTGCAGGACCTTGCACCTGGCCTTGTAAAACTTCACGAGGTTTGCACAGGTCCACCCTCCAGCCTGTCCTGATCCCTCTGAAGGGCGTATCTTCCCCTCTAGCTGGTGACAATCCATGTGTCACATTTCTCTTTACTTATCCCTCTGTTGCTCTTATGCCTCTCCCTTCTCCAGCTGTTTTTCTCGCACCTTTCTTTCCATGTTTTTGGTCATCCAGTTGTATTGAGCCCTTTGACTGATAACTCCCTTTTTATTCTCCTTCAGTCTCCTACTGAACGATCAATCACATTTCACCTATTATTCAGCTCACTTTAAGGAAGATTGCCAAGAGTTCCAAAAGCCAGGTCAGGTGCAATCAATTGCCCAGAAGTTATTGACCTCAGGTTACGGCCAAGAGCTAAGTTAGGGAGAAAATACAGGATCCTGCACCCAGAGATTTCAGAAACAATGAGGACCTTACGGTCCACTGACCAAATCTCTTTAATTCTTCCATAATCTGGCCATTAAAAGATATCTTAACCTAGAGACAGTTTGTTTTCTGTTTGGGATAATTTCCTACACGTATTCCCAATAATCTAGTCTGCCTTTTAAATCTGCATCTTGCTGCCTGTAAATGGGAGCCAGTGATCGGCATGAACACACTTGATTTTCTTCCAGTATTCAAAGTCATTCTGAGCTTTTTCACCAGCAATATCAAATTCAACCTTTTTTTTGGCAATCACTTTAGTGGAAATAGTTTTTTTCATTATTAAAAGATAGTGTTAAAGAATATGTTTTACAAATTTCCCTCTTTTGTTTCTTTCATCGAATTAGTCAGTTGTTCCAGTCTAGGAATTCCAACTCAGTCCTGCTTTTCACAGTTTAAGGTCTCTCCTCGTCAATAAAACATTTCTTCTTTAAATATATTGACATTTTCTTACCAAGCATCTCAAAAGAGTTTAGAAAATCCAGGTTGAAAGCACAATATTGGAGTCTAGATACCTGATTGGAGTCTTGCTACCTGATCAAAATATAAGCCATGCAAATTACATAGGGTTTATTTAAATTTAAAAGACTTCATGTATTTAGAATAAAAAAATGCCTCCTAAGTCAATGAACAAACCAAGAAAAGCCTAACTGTCAGTGAGGCTACTGCAACAGGTGAAGAGGGGCTGATTCTGGAGAAGAAGAACATAATGTCAAATGCAGTCTATAAAACTGTTGCTTTAAGGGCAATGTCACACTGCAAGGGATATGAATGCAAAGGTTGTCAAAAAGGTTAAAACTTATAAACATCTTGAGATCACAAAACTTTCTCCTTTAAGATTTTAATAGGAAAAAAATAATAGCTGAACTCTCTACCCAGAGCAAAGTTTCTAAAAGAATCACAAGAGGTTAAACTTCATTACATTTGCATGGAAGTGACCAAAGTAGATGGAAAGGTTCAAATCTCTGATTTTGTCACTGCTAAGAGACAAGACAGACAGTCGTGGCAACAGCTCGGTGTCAGCCTGACAGGAGGTCACTGCCTCTCACACCCTCACCCGAAACAGTCATGAAACACAGCAGGATGACTGAGAAACGAGCGTGGGTTGGCAGGAGCCCTCACAGTGACACCAGGTACCCACATAAAAACACTCCCATTTTTCAGTGCAGAATGTAGTTAACTTTTGCACCAGCTCCAACATAATAAGGAGCCTTTGTTTGAACATCCAAAGTATCAAGGTCAGAACAACAGCAAAGTATAACATCAAGCAACACATTTAAGGGGATGGCTCTGGAGCAGCTGGTAAGTTTCCATGATGAATGAGAATTGCAGCAGTTTTCAAGAGACCAACAGAAGGCTGGCAGGGTCCTAATCAGCCATAACATCAGTAGTAAAGATCTAAGGAGACCAGAGCATTTCCAAAACTACAAACTTCTCTGGGCTTTAGTTTCAATAATTACAGCTGTGACAGCTGGACGGCGCGGGTACATGACTGGAATTGGTTGGAGACTTTGACATATGGTGCTGCTGGAACCCTGTCTGTCAGGAAAGGAGCATAAAATCACCCCCCAACAACTGGGGGCTGCAGCACAGGTCATCCTGTCTCAAAGCAAGGAGCATTATTCCAGGTTAACATTCAGCAAATGACAAAATGTCACTCGAGTAATGTTAAAGCAGTGCATCAGTGGAAAGCACTGCAGGGTCAGAGGGACAATTTAAGTTAACTAGAGGAAGCACATTGGCATGCTTGGCTTCACTCCCCCATGTGAACACATTCTAACTACATTTCTAGCTTCTGTAGCCCTCCTGGAATAACCATTTGGTGCTGGCACTGCAGGAAACAGTCTCATGTGAGCTAGAAGAGACTCCAGGTGTCCTGAACAATAATTTCAGGTAGGTAATTCTTTCTTGTGCCTCTGCTAAGGTCTTTTAAATAGTCTAAAACATGCAGGATGGAAAAAGTACATACTCAGGTAGAGGGCATGCTCTATCCTCCACCTAAATGGATATAACTCTCTGTCAGAAAGCAGTGTGCAGGGCCCAGTGGTTGATTTTCCCTTGTAAATTTCTGATTAAAAATAGATGTAAAAAATTCTGAAGGAAAAGCTGCCCAGTAGGATGAGGTAACACAGAACTGTGTCTCAGTGAAACAACCACTCTGTACTGTGCCCATTTCTGCCACGAAGAAGAGCCGAACTATAGGTCCTCGAGACAGAACTCATCACTTTATCTCAGTGTTCCTCAAGCTCTGAATGGTGCATGCTGAAATTAAACCCTTTCATTACCACTCCCTATTCCCTCTTCTGTTGCCAAAATAGCCATTAAGGGCAGCTTTTCTTCATAACACACACCAAAAAAATGCATTTGCTTACCTTGTAATTGCCAGGCCAGAACTGGAAACAAAAATACTGGTATTTTTTTATTTTCCTTTTTTTCTCCCCTCCTTGAATTTTTTGTCATACCAAACCTCCTTGAAGCCCAGAGAGATCCATTCCAACGTGCAGGACTTTCAGCAAGTGTGGCTGAAGGCCATCATGAATGAACAAGGAGCTTCTGCTGATGTGGAAATGAAGCACACAGGAGGTGAAAATGGGAATGGGCTACCGAGCAGAGACATTGCCCAGGAACGTAGGGATAGAGCGAGGAAAGTCAAACTAAAACTTGTGAGGCATGTTAGGAAGAACAGGAAGGGTTTCCTTAAGTACAACAGCAATAAAAGGAAGGCTAAAGAAAATGTGGGCCCACTAACAAAAGGGTGCAGTAGACCTAGAGACAAAGAGGGAGTCAAGGTTGTGAGCATTTTTGTCTCTGCTTTTACTTGAAAAATCTACCCTCGGGATTCAGCATCCCTGGAACACAAGCAGCAACATGGGAAAATGTTATTATTTACTTACTCAACAAGAGGGTGGTCAAATACGGAAACAATGACCCAACGAAGCTGTGCAATCCCCATCCTTGCAGATATTCGAAACAGCACACGATGTGGTCCCGAGCAACCTCAGGTAGCTGGTCCTGTTTGGATCAGTGGTTACACAAGCTGACCTTCCAAGCTATGTTCATGTGTGATTCTGTGATGAAAACCAGCAAATTTTAAAAAGCACCATGTTAAGTTTTTATATTTTAGTTGTGTATTTTAGCGCAATTTCTGCTAAAAGATCTGCTTTAAACTACTAAAAAAATCAGCATTAAACCTGAAATGGAGGGGGGGGGGTGGTGTTATTCATTTAAATTTTGAAGGGCCTCCCCAGAAGGAGAAATTTTAGGTAATATGCGATATTTGCCCATAGTAATTCATGTTTGTTTTCTAACTTGGTCTGACATTCTGGCAAATCAATTAATAATGACTCAGAGGAAGGAGATGCCATTGTTTTAAACAAGCAAAAGAAAGACAAGTATTTTTTCACAAGAATGAGAACAAATTCTCTTCAAATAGCATTACTATAGGCAAGCTCTATCTCAAGCTCCAGCATTTCTTTAGCCTGAACTACGCTCTTCAGGGTAGTTCCTTCCTTCCTCATCATCCCTCAGCATTCTGGGATGCTCCACTCTTGGGTTTTGCCTCGGGGACTTTTTCTTATGCTCATTACATTTCAGAGGGAAAGAGAGGACAAACCTTGTAACATGGAAACACGAAGGCCATTTCACAGAAAGCAGAGGAGAAAAGAGGATGAGACCCAGTACTATGAAATTACTACACAGGATAACACAAGGCTTTACCCTTTGTACAGTCTTGAGAGTTGAATAACAATGAATTTTGGTTTCCAGTACTTTTAGAAACTCTGTCTTTAACTACAGTTCTCAAATGTGTTAAAAAATACCATATGGGGCTTAGTGGTTTTGATTAGAAATGCATTAATGTGGGACAACTGGCTTTTCCAGAAGAAAGGCTTTTCTAACAGGAGAAGGCTGCTATTATTTATATGAGCTGAGATCATCCCATTTTACTGATTCATTTAGACTGATGCCAACTACAACTGAAAACAAGCATTTCTTCAGAAAGAAATTATGAAATTACTGGAGGCTTTGATCTAACATCACCCAAGTTTTCATCTACAGAGGCTCCCAGCACAAACATTAGTCACTGGAAATATATACTATATAGCATATCTTACAATGGAGAAAAGGAGAGAGAAGCCTATTTGATCAAAATATTTGGAACCACGACCTAAAGTAAGGTTTGACAAAACCTCTGTTTTGTTCTATTTTAGATACTTATATGAACTATTTTCTACTAGAAAGTCGATCACTTAGAAAGTAGCAGGGCTCTAAATGCTCATATCCCTTGGCTTCTTTCCCACCATTGTAAAATATCTCTATCCACTAAGCTGGCTCTCAAAAAATGCACACATATAACTACATACCCCAAAATACTGTACATCAATTGGTTTATTTGCATTTGCAAATGTTTATCACTCTGTACCTCCATACTCAGCACATAGTGTTTGCAGCTAAAAACCCTCCCTTTAGGCCTGTAAAACTATCTTGGTTCAATCAAAGAACAACTGCCCACAATAATTAAATATGAAACTGATCTACCACCACCAAAAAAAAAAGTACAAAACTGGATTAATAAGATACCCAACTCCAACAGTTAAACTGAAAGACAATTGATCAGGACCAGTGGCTGAAAGCTGCTGTTACAAGTTGGCAAAGGTTCTAATCATGCCCAAGAAAAAAAGGCTATGTTCTCATAGCAGCCTGCTCTAAAAGAGAGCATGTTACAATGTTTTGATGAAGAAATGTGAACTATAAAGTGTCAAACAGAAGAAAATGCAATCAGTTCACTGATTCTACACCAAAGAATTAAAGAAGGCAATAGCCTTGAGGAATGAAGGCACCTCTGATCTTCGCACAGCATGGGCTGCCTGTGTTCCCCTTGTCAAACAGTAAACAATCAAAATCAATGGGAGGTATAAGAACTCTAAAAAAACTCGAAGGAAAAATCCTTTCCCAGATATATCAACAACAGAAGTCGTTCCCATGTTATATAATTCTGATTATTAGAAAAACAGAAAAGGCAGAGACTAGATTTTGTACTCTGTATTTCACTGCTACCTGGGAGGCTTTGTGGCAGAAATTCTGGGTTTGTATTTTCAGCTCAGCATACTCTTCTGGCTGATCTTCTGAGCAGATCTCACTTGCAGCCCCATAGGGAAACAAGTCCAAGAACCCTGGGGAGACCTAGGCCTTGCCAAAGATACTCAAGAGTATCAGAGTTGGTATCAATACTATGCGACCAAACACAGCTCTGTCAACTCGAAGGCCAAAACTCTGTCACAAATCAAAATGATGGACACTGGTGTTTAAAACCAATGCAGTAGGAGTATTTCCTTTTCTCCCTACTGTAATATGAACAGAGAAGCCCTTTCCAGCCCTTTAGATTCCTTCCCTCATCCCCCTCCATTCTGGCATCCGAGTTTACAAGGAAAGTTTGGAAGGAGGAGGCAGGAGTTGTGAATACTAGAGTGACACCAAAAAGATGACAAATATGCTGAATTTCTAGGCTCCAGAATATAATACAGACACAGGACATAACTGACAGCAGCAAAAAGACAGGTAGTGATCTCCAAGTTAAGGGGACTATTTCACCTTGCCTCCTTCCCTCTGGATTTAGGGGTAGGAAAAATGTTAAGTGAATTAATTGTTTGAAAGTAGTATGATCTTAATATCCATCCAAATAGCCAGTAATGATCAGTTCTGTTCTGTGCTGGTACAGTGCCTCTGTAGGCCCAGTCTGGTGGGCTGGCTCATAGCACCATACACTGACATGAGAGGAAGGAGTACCTCTGGGATTTGTGTTCCCTGAAGTTGGCAGGAGCTCACAGCATCGCAGGGACCTCAGTTCCTCAACGGAAAGGCTCCTCTCATCTTGCTCTTGAATGAGGGAGAAGTATTAGAAACTGACAGAGGCTGACAATTATCTAAAACCACACCAGGTCCAGTACTGCCAAACAGCGTGGTTGGGTTCTGCACAGAGGAACACCCGTTGTGTCAGGCAGTCTGACACAGAGAGTAAGAGCAAAGGAACGAAGGTAGGAACTGGCAAACCAAAGCAGTAAGAAACGGCCTCTTCCAGAACAGCCGTGTGGATCCTCCACAGTCGGTGACCCTCTTGTACTGTCCAATCTCACTGGAAGCTGGGCCACTTGGCTGGGCACACCTTTGATGTCTGTACATCATTTACCAACAGCCCTAGGATTATTGCAGTCGTCTCTAACTGGATTTGGGCATCCTGTTCCAGCGAGAAATTAGCAGGCAGTGTTCCTTAATAATCACTGGGCCTAATGGCACACCTAAATTGGGAAGCCACTTCTCCACTGTCTGCCCAGGAAGCACCTGGCTCCTGAAATAGTTATCTTCGGAGTGAGTCTGAATACTCCTTGATACTCTCAAAGTGAAAGACCCAGCATACGAAATACAGCCCTGGTGCTAGGATCGTGCTTCCAGCTGGGAGAATATAGCCGTGTCTTCATGCTTAATACCATCTACATTTTTGACATATCAGCTGAGCCCCTGGGTGATTTCAAAGAGGCTAATTATAATTACCTCTTCCTCTTACTAATAATGCCAGAGAAAGAGTAATGACTGCACTTGTTCAGCCTACGGCCTCTCTGAAAAACAGGATATTCAGTAGCGCAGGGAGCACGTTTCCCGCAGCCCTACGTGCTTCTCTGAACTTCTGACGTGCAAATATCGTGCAATACGAGGCAGTTCATGGGCCACAAGTTCTACTGTTGCTTCCAGAGACTGCGTCAAACGCAATAATCTGGCTTCCCAGAATATGGGGCCACAGCTGAGATGATATCCAACAGCTGTCATTTACAGCCTTTCTTTCGAAAAGGCCTCGCCATTTGGGGGTTGGATGATTTTTTGGTCCCTTCTAAGCCAAACCATTCCCCAATTCTATGATTTTCAGTAGGTACAGGAGTGAAAAAAAAATGTGTTTCAAACCAGTAAACCCCGCACAGATTTAATATTTTCAAAAGATAAGCATTAATATATGGTTTATCATTGTCTTCTCACTACTGTATATTGGCTCTTATGACTGTTTCAGAGGTTGTTCCAAACACCAACAATGAATGGAAGTGGGTGTTTCACCTCTAAATACAGGCAGCATTTCCTAGCCTGAAGAATTCTTCTCATAGCCATCTAATAAACTGCTTTGTCAGTAGATAACACAAAATTCCTTAAGACACACTTGAAAACTAAGCGCCAGGCTCAGAGTTTATTTTCATTTCAGTATACACGACTTTATACAAGGAGTTCCTGTTAACTTCAAATATCAAAGAGGGAGGAAGCCCCCAGCTGAAGACAGCTACATATAGGCCCCTGGGCACCATAACTTTTAAAACAATCTCTTGGGAATCTTCTGTCTGACTTTTCTTGGGAACACAAAGGGCACGGGCCTACCAAAGGTCTGTTGGACACACAGGAGGTGGGCGGAATTGGCTTTGTTCATCCTTTCCAAACTGGGTTTGTAAATACTCACTGTGGTGCCAAGGTTTTGAGAAAGTAGTTATACAGCAAATTTGAATGATTAATGATCCAAGACATTTTAACATGTTATTTCTCTATTTTCAACATAAATACTGTGTAAAGGGTGTTTAAAACTTTAATGAATCGAACTGTATGAGTAAAGAATGTTAATCATTTTAATTGCCCAGTAGTCTGAAATTAGATTTAACAGTCTGATAATGTATCTTTAAAGGAATACAACCCTGGCTCTATAAAAAATCCCTTCCAAGCCAATTCTAATAATTTCTATTTATCTTTTATGACATTAACTGTTATACCAGTCCGCCGACAGACAGCCTTACGCTCACATTTAGTTTAAATGTGGTGCAGTACAGTTTTTCATTATCATTAACGTGCTCCTGGTGGGCAGAGTGCAATGCAGTGGCACTGGTCACACTTCATTGCTTTATCTCATATGACAAAGAGAGATGATGTGCTTCGGTCCAGGCCGGAAGATGAAAGCAAAAGGTGGCCATGGGAAACTCCCCCTGCCGCCTCGGAACAGCAGAAGGGCTGCATCGTGTGACTTGCTAACAGCACGAAGGGGCAGACAAATAGATTTTCCTCTATATTTATAACCAGCATCATTCTTCCTTTCAGGCCTTTCAGTGCAGGTAGCTGTTTTATATGAAATGAACAATCTTTATAGACGTACCAGAGCCATAACAAGGCTGATTTTCAGCGAGGCTGAGGTATATAACTCTTACAGAATTGTCAGGCTTCTTGCTCAACAAATCAAGCCTAACTTATGATGTTTGCAGTGTAATTTTTATTCCTGTTTGACTAGCCAACTACCCAGTGGTAATAGGATGTTAGAAAAGGGCAGTAGCAATGTTTGTACATGCCATGATTGATAGGCAAACTCTGCATTTTTCATTTATATCTCCTGATTCCAAATCAGTTAAGTTTAGGAAAAATGAAACAAAATGGCAAGAAAAATGCTTGCAGATTGCAGCCCAGCACTCTCGTAGATCTGAGTTCAGCCCACATCTGCTAGGATTGTCTGGAAACATTAAGATATCTAAATGAAAATCAATACTATATGTGCCAGCATTTACTACCAAGAACAAGTATCAAGAGACCTCAGCTAATCAGGCTTTCAAGCTTGTACTTGAGCCATAGTCTGAACCCCAGGGGTGTCCTAATTGGCCCAGACTAATCACAGAAGAGTTAAATTTATAACCAGGAAAGACATCTTGTTTTTCTTACCAGTCATCATTTTGAAGCAGAAAGCCTCACCTGCACGGTAGTGGGTGGACGGTGAGCACCACCGGTCATGCAGGAACCGCTCCTCACCCGTCAAAGGTAAAGGAAAGACTAATTTATTGTCTTCCATAAAACCAGTCAGGCACATTTAAGCTTCTGGTGGGTATATAGTGCTATCAACTCTCTCACATGAACTGCATATTTTCTCAACTTAAAAGCTCTGTATTTAACCCTCCTGTGCTAGAAGACAGAAGCTTTATATCCTAGAGGTGTGCACTGTCACCTCCTTGCCTTATTTTTTGTGCCTGCAACATAAATATACTTCCCAATCAAATCCTGTTGGTGGGACTTTGTTTTCTTTTTTCCATCCGCAGTGAATGCGGATGCGCACAGAAACTAACACAGTAGTTCAGTTCATATGCTACGAAGACAAGTACATGGTATTTTTCCTACATTAAAATAAAGCTCCTTATTCTAAAATACAAGCGTGTACAATATCTGTTGGAGGACTGTTAAACCATCCTGTTAAAAATTATACTGCATCAAGGGACTGAGTTCCTAATATTTGTATTCGGGGTGCCAAATGTGAGCAGATTTTATACTATTTTCAACAAATTAAACAGAAATATATAAAATGTTTATAAAGCTCAGTCTTCTATTTTGGGCTTATTTTGAGTAACTTAGTAATTCTACATAGACTTCTTTAAACAGAACAGAATAAAGTGATGCATTAAGCCTGTGAATGCAAAATCTAACGCTTCTCAGTTTTTTTCAAAAGGATATGTAAACATCCCTGGAGATTCGCATCTACCAGAAGTTTAATAACATTATTTAGATCCTTTGTGTCCCTATGTTAGATGTATTTTTAATGTACACCTCTTAAAACCAAACAAAAAGTTGTCAGCTATTGTATTCTCTTCTCACCACTGTTAATGGTTTCCTAGACAGAGCTATCATGGAAACATCACGGCATGTTGTGATCAATGAAAGCTTGTTTCTCACATGGCATGATGTTTCCCTTGGATTCTCATCTCCCAATAGTGCCTGCTGTGAAATTTTGTCAGTTCTTTTACCTTTAGGGCTCTCTCTTGTCCTCCATGTTGTAAGCCGCTGTGTTATCTTCCAGAATCACTCCTCCTGTCTACTTTGCCGCTTCCCCTCCCACTTCTGATGGGACACGGCGGGCTATCTTCATCTTCCCCTTCAGCCCGTGTCTGATAACTTACTGCTCGCTCACCGTGCAGCACAGAAAAAGGTAATAAACCAAATAAAGCGGACAGTGAACTTCAGCAAAACCCACACAAACCCACAGCGGCGCAGAAAGGAAGCAGCAATCTCTCCAAAAGAATTCTGTTGTCTTTCTCTTTCTAGCCTGGACACTACATGTGCCAGGCAGCAGGAAGGTACTGAAATCATAAGATGCACAGAATCTGGTTCAAAGACACATTCTTCCTCTATATCCCTTTACACAACACAAGACTTCACTATTCTTAGTTTTCAAATACGTAAGGGAAAGATAATTCTTACACCAACAGAATTTTCCTACTGTACAAAATAACAGATCCTAGAAATATCCTTTCTGGCTCTGACCAACATCCTTTAATAAATCCCTTCTAGTGGTTTAGGAGACTTTGTCCAACTCTACTTCTCCACCAGAGCCTCTCACACTTGTGGCAAAAGAAAAATTTACTCAGCACCTGCTGCCCTTCGTTACCACTGAAGGATTTTTATTTTTAAATTAACATGTTTGATTGTGAACTAATCATACTTCAGATGCTCTAACACCCTCCCTGCTGCTACCCTTGTCTACACTTATCATAGCAGTGGCTTCTGGCAAAAAGGAGCTATGGGAGGACTGGAGGTGCTAATGTTAGGCCATGTGCAAACCTGTGTTCTATTGCATTCTCCTAATCCTATCAACGTGCTTTTACTTTTGCTGTCCTTTGAATTCTCCTATCTGTATCCTAATTCCAGCACCAAGAACCCACTGCAGAAAACATCCTATCTGCAGCTCCCTCAGTTACTAATTCCTTTTCCAAACAAAACTGACAAAACAAAGCAGAATCAGGATTTTATTCCCCATACTTCAGGATATTACTCTGATTTGAGGCCTCATACAAAAGGTGGCTGTAATGAACCATCTTTGTGCACATCCAGGCTGAGATGAGCAGCAGCTCTACGCTCTTGCCAGTAGAGTTCATTATTGTCATCCATAGATGGAGACACATAAGTAAACATGGATTTATCTCTTTCTTTTTTTTTTTTGGGGGGGAGGGGGAATAAGACCAAATACCTCTGGATATGTACAGCATTATAAAGCAAAAAGGTCAATCAATAACAATGTTGTTCAATTGCCCCTCCCAAACCCTGTTCTGTAGCTTCCTTGGCTAACCAGGGAAGCCATCGAGTACAGCTGGATGCGTAAGGAGCAAAGGCAATGTGAATCCTCCCTTTTCAGCAACGTTAGTAACACTACAGAAGGAAAAGCCCCAGGAGATGGAGGTCTTGGTTATAAAAGAGGAACCCTACACCAACCCAGCTGGAAGAAACTCATCTACACATAGTAAAGAAGGGCACGAGTCCACTACAGAGCGAGGAGCAAGGCCCGAGTCATCACCTTAAACTCTCATTGAAAAGATGATTGATTCTGCTCTGTTTTGCTTCTTCCAGCAAAACACTGCACGGTATTTTCTCTGCTGCTTGCCTCCAAGTTCACTGTATTTGTTTGCCAAGCACTGCAGTTGTCAGATGAACATGAACTCCCCCTGATGGTGCACACCTATTTTCCTTATGATGCAAATCCTCTTTGTCACAAGCAGTACAAACCACAAAAACACATAATACTACTTATTTCCATGTGATACTGAATGAAACAACCTAAAGCTTATGCCAAATCAACAATCTTTTCTTGGCAATTTCACACTGGGATTCTATGCCAACTTCTGTTTAACAAGCAATGTTATTAACAGAGAAAATAAGGAGTTTTTTAGTTTCTACGTTGATTTGCCTACTTGAATTTTCTGGTACACGGAATTCTCCCATGCATATACATACCTAAAAAACTAACAAAGGCACAGCAGTTGTACTATTTTCGTAAGAATTGCTACTGCAGTCAGGTTTTAGACAGTTCAGAGTTTGCTGGTTGGGGTATTTTTTTATAATAAATTAAAATTAATATTCAAAATATAGCTTCAAGACACAAGCTTCAGCCTATCCTCTAGACTGCACTACCACACACTCCAAGAGCTGGATTTTCTGTGAAGATTTCACCTCTTAACTGCTACTCAGGAAGCAGAACTGAATTAGAAATAAGATTTCACTAGCCAACAGATTATTCCCCTGGCACGGGGAAGGCGCTGCCGCTAATGTGCCAGCTCTCCTACTGCCACCCACTACCTCAGCATATGGGGTGTGTCAGGAGTAAAAAGGCATCAGAACAGCACATCCTTGTGTTTCTCCTCCCCCGAACAGCTCAGTTCAGTCACCAGCACTACTTGGCAGCTCTTGGAATTGTCTGTCAGAGGCTACAAGGTCAGGGATGAGCACAGTAAGGGACTGACGCTCCCTCTCCCTCCTGGGGTGAGCATCAGCCCCAGATTCCAAGTATCCTCGTTAGTTCAAGAGAAAACTTTGTGCAATATGCAACCAAATCCTAAATTGTAAAAAATTTTTATGCTACTCATGTTGAAGTAGTGTAAAATCAAATCACAAATAACCTGACACCTTCTGCTTTTTTTTCCTTTAGCTCTTCTCCCAGTGCTCTACAACTCAATTCAACTTCATTTCACACCCATCCTTTTTCTTATTATTTTTACCAAAGCAGAACCCTCAAACATTCTGCACAAATTTGGGGAGTTTGTGATGAGTACAGATGGGTTATTTCTTTGGAATTAAATAAGAATAATATGTGCACTAACACTTGCCATCATCCTGTGATGTTCTTTTAGGATTAGTCCAGTTGTGTCATGCCCCTTGTCAAAAATTGATCCCAGTTTTCCACTCTTGCACCTCTCTCCTTTCTCCAGAGCAGGCCTTTATTTCTCTCTGTGTATGCAACTGTAAGATGTCTTCTGAACCTGCTGTCTATAACTGATTTATGCAGTTCATGTTTGATCGTAGAGCATGAAGACTTCACAGTTGAGCTCAGTGACCAAGAGCTGCTTCGTACCCCTGACCGGACTCCCACCAATAGCCCAGATTTTAACCTGTATTTAGAGCAGGTAGAGTTCATGTGACCTCCCAGAAGTAACAGCACTTCTACTGCTTGCTTGTTTGCATTCAATGTGTTTTGGGCACAGAAAAGATGCTCTAAGGCATACTAAAATATTCAGTAATGAAAAGGATAGTAAATAAAAAACATCACCAAATTTCATTAAACAGTCCCCAAAAATGAAACCATCATAAACTAGAAGATATATTCTCCAATTCTTTGCTGAAATAGGTATTATTTATAGCCTGAAAAATGAGTCTTCTATTTGGCCATGTAAAAAGGGTATTCTCAAAATGTTCTCAATGAAAGCTTTTGTCTCAGTGCATTCCTGAAGGCAAGGAAGACATCATCTTCCACAGCTCCTGGAAGACTGAAATGCAGTAATAAAGAATGGATACTGAAGTACCTGGATGAGTCTACAAAAAGGACATTGTATTATATGAAAAAGCTTAATGTCATCATTAGGTTTCAGAGTTAACAATTAATTAAATTTAAATAAGGGAAGTATCTTTTCCTTTGGCTTTGATGATTTAGGAGTAATCTGAATTTGAAACATTTCCATATCAAAAGTACAGGCAAAAGTATTAATTAAAATGGAGTCTCAGAGTTTACAAAAGCTGATGGTACATAAAAATGGTAGTTCCCTACTGCAGCCTTGAGAACTGACTTCTGGGAAAAAGAAAGTATTTGTACTTGTTCTTTCCTTTTAGACTTCTAACAAAAACTGCAAATACTGTTTATAATACTCGAGAAAATTCATGGTGTCTGTTAGAATAATTTTGTTTGTGACAGTAAACTCAAAATAACTGAACGTAAAGATGGGACTTCAACCTGACAAATTCACTATGATAAAACCAGTTTCCTAAATACTCAATTAACACTTTTATAGAAATATTGACAACAGCTTTACTAAAGTGAATTTTACTCTGTATCTAAGCACCTATGTTGTGTTTTCAAACCATTTCACAGAATTTGCATGAGTCTAATTACTGAGATTCTTTTTGTCACTACTCCTCACACCTTCTTATGAATTCTTCCTTTACCTTTAAAATCAGATCTTTGCCACTGGCTAAAAAAAAGGTCCACACCAAAGACTTGATTTTTTCAAAGCCATCCTTAGGCAGCTGAACTTTGCAAGTATCCAGCAATTCTTAAATTCTTTCTTCTCCAGGCAATGCCTATATGATGTTACATCAATTTAATCTGCAGACTCTAATCATACTGATTTAGCTATCTATACATCAAACCCAAGTGCAGCCACACCACTTGGCAGTGCCAGCAGAAGGGACCTGAGCTGTTAATCACTGCACAGCACAGTACTTGGTTTGAAATACCATCCCTCAGCCCTGTCCTCCCTACCCTTGCTCACAGATCGCTTGTCCCATCGTTGGCTATCTTACCATCTCCCACGGTCTTCAGGTTTGGCAGTGGCATCACTTACTGAAATGTTCCTTTGTAGACAGCAAAGAGAAAGAACAAGTGACATGAACGGGAGGTTTCCATTGTCTCTTCATTATTTTTCCTCATTACCACCCCAGGACCATCTCTTCCCATCTTCATTTGATCATTCCAGTCCTTGAAGACCCAAGTACGAAGAGCGGCAAAGACGACATTTGTATGGTTTAAGCAAATCTGGGAAACCTGCACAAACTGCTGCCTCATATATGTTTAAAAACAAACCTTCTTATTCCTAACCATCACAGGGAGAAAGGCTGAGGTGAAATAAACAGTGCTGAAGAGCAGCTCAAAGAGTGGGGAACAGAAACAATGAAGGAGTCCTTTTGAATCCGCATACTGGAGCTACTTCATTCCAAGAAAAGATTACTCACAGTCACCTGAGATGCCCTTTAAGAGAAACTCTTATGTTGCACCTCTTACAGAGAAGGCAGAATACTCTGGACAGAGAGCTAAATTCAGTTTTGAAGAAGTAAGAAAACAGGAATAGCTCTTTTCTGCACTTCTCACATTACAATTGGTATCAGACAAGAATTACAAAGGCTTTTCATCCCTTAATTCTTATTAAAAAATGTCCTTGGCTGCATTGAGTTTAAAAATATCACAATGCTGAAGCAAACCAGAAATTTCTTAGTCGTAGCAGCCTGAATGACAGAACATTAGCACCTTTATCAGAGGGGAAATGAACACAAAGCTGAACTGCACGTGGTTTTTACAGCAGATTTGACTAAAGAATCATCGTTCATTAAGCTAGTTTTATAGCTGAAGTGTCTCTGCAATTTGAAATGTAATTAAAAAGTTGACAGGACATATGTTTGTAGTACCTATAACTGCAACTCACTTTGACTTTGGGATTTTTCTGTTCATGTTTGGTTTTGCACAATGTGGTTAAAAACCATAATGTCATTAAGCTGCTGGGTGTTTCTGTCTCACATTCAGCAGGTTTGCAATCTTCTCATTTTACCTTTGCACATCATCACAGGCATTTTCCAGCAGCGTGCTAATAGAATCTGGATACAGCCCATGCTCTGAAATAGCCCACTTCCCAAATCAACAGCAGTCCTGGTGGATTTAGAACGTGCAGCTATGCAATAAAGATGCTCTACGACATACGGGTATTTCCGTTCCTTGAAACGGTCCTCTCAGAAATACTTCAAGAGGGCTCTGAAGTAACCTTCTACATCACGTTTGGAAAAGGGGGAGGTAAAGGAAAGTTTCCACACTGTGGATTCAGCCAGGCGGAGGACACGACTTGTGCAATCCTAATAAATCAGAGCATTCCCGTGTGGCAGAAGCAACAGGGGAATAGTGTAAGAGCAGGGCTGCATGTTGACCTAAGCAAGAGCTTATCGAGAAATGATGTCCTCTTAAACAGACTCCTGGAGAGATGTTCTGCATTTCCTCTGACAAATTGTAAGTGCCCCCACTGTAACATTCCTAACAAAATAGGGCTGATTTAGCAATGCACAAACTGCCCATTATCCTACTGCATAAAAAGGCCATTTAAAGCAAAGCCTTAGGACACGGGCCCGTTGGAAACAGTACATCTGAAAAATTACCCCCATCTCGTGCCACCGAAGCTGTTAACTACCCATGGGAATGTGCCTCATTTACAATACAGACAAATGTTAACTTTAACGAGTTTAAAAACTGCCATTTTTCTTGCATGACTTTGATAACGCTTGAAATCTTAAGCAAATCCTTTGGCTATTTCTTCACCTGGAATACCATCTAACTGATATTGCCACCACATTTGTTTCCAGCTGCCCTTGTCTCTCCCTCACTCAAGTAGTAACACTGTGTAAAAGTGCAATTAGAAAGTACATCCACTCCAAAACAATGCTGGAAAGATTAAACAATCCATTTTAACAAACTCTTCCTGTCTGAAAACTTTGCATGCCCAGATTACTACCTGTCATTATCTTCCCAAGAGATGGAGTACCTTTTTAAGAAGTATCTCTAATGAGATCTACAAATCTATGTGGAAGACAGCGTACTTTATTGTGTTTATAAAGATAAAAAAATATTTTAAACAGGTTATGGCTCTTGGGACTGATAAAAACACAACGGGGGTAAGGTCACTCGGAAATGTTAATAAAAGTTTTCATATAACATGATGACTCTCAAGGAGAGAGAAAAAAATAAGTATGAAAATATATTTCCTGCAATGGTAAACACTCTTACACCTAGTTGATTCTCCCAATCCTTCATTTGTTCTGTTGGTGGACATCTCTAGCTGTTTCATTACCCACCTGGGGTGGAATTACTGTTAGCTGATGTAGCATCTTGGCCTGAACTTCATTCGTCCTCATTTTAAGCTCTTCATCTGCCTGCCAGCGAGCAATAACAAAAAACCTTATCTTAGCCATAGAATAGGAAAATCTATTCAAACCCTGCAAGAGCAATGGGGTTTTTTCTCATGGTGTAGTTTTCACAACAAGAAATCATGGAAAATACAGCAAGGTCAGGTGACATCTCTGCACCAGTAAAGCATCACACCACCCTTGTAAGACAATCACAGAATGCTCTGGGCTGAAAGTAAACTTGGTTCTGAAAGGTTCTCTGTGCACAAACATGTCAAGTTAAAGTGGGAAATGTTGCATTGGTGCGAGACTCACAAAACTGATATTTCAAAAGAAACTAAAATCATTGAAATAATTATAATATTGCACTTACGTAATTTATATAGGTTTTGAGGGAAATAAATAAATCCAAAAACCAGGTCTTGGTCAAAAGCACAACAGGTTTGAGTTTCATAAATTACAGCTGCTCACCTCGTTAATGTAAAAAGACACTTTTTAAGCTGTTCATATGAGTACTGTGTTTAAGGTCCATCTATCACAAAAACAAAGACTTTACCCAACATTTCCTTTCTTTTCTGAATTCCAAGAAGGTACATTAAGCATCAGTATAGCAAATTCCCAGCCATACCTCCACCCACGTGTTTTGGAAATACCACTGCATCACTCTGTGGCGAGGCACAATTCAAAGCTACGTAAGCTAAAAACTGTATCGGTTGCCAGGAATTCCCGGGTGACATTGGTGCAGACATCTCCCAGACACGGGATGTCAGCACCCCCCTAACCACGGGACCAGAACCAGAGCAACAGAACAGAACCACTCAGAGCCTGAAGTGCCTTTGTGAGAGCTCAGTGCGAAGCTGCTCTAACAGACCAAGGAGCGGAGCTCCTGTACCACCAGGCTCATCGCCAAGACGTCCAACTTAAGAAACTGCTAAGGGCTCCTCTGGCATTTCCTCATTTCCAAACACTTCTCAGGCCCATACCTGTATTTCTTTCTCCTAGTCTTTTGTTTAAGATAATACACCCATGTGCAGTGTCGCCCACGTCCCTTCGCCTCAAACAAAGCCAGAAGGTGACCAGTACAGAAACAGATGCTGGTGGCAGGTGTTCCTGCAGACAAACGGAAACAGCAGTGAGCACAAACGTAACTTTCATTTCTACAACCCACGTCAGAGTTTTGAAACTGCCCCAGAACACAATAATGTTGGTTTGCATGTTTGTTTTTTGAAGATGTGTGTATTATTTCAGCGTTAGAAAGGAATTTTACGCTCTGTAACAAACCCTGAGACACAGAAAGGAACTGCAGATTACTGACAGCAAGCCTGAAGATTTATAAAATGCAGAAATAAAAACTTCACAAAAAAAAAAAGTTTCTCTTACAAGCCATTAATAAATTAAGAAGATGTATCAGTTGAAATATATCCTTATAAGTATCTGGTGTTTTGTTTCATCCAATACTCACTAGTAAAAGCAGACTAAAAAAGTTCCATCCTAGTTCTGCTGGCATGAGAGAACAGCTGTTTGATGTTCTGGTTTATAAAAGAGGCCAAGAGAGAGTGAATTTGCTGTGGAATTAATTGGTCAAAATTAAGCACATACTGTTTTTCCTACTTATGGTAGGAATCTATCTGATTTAATAAACATGATAAACAGCTTGCGAGAATAACAAAGGGATGGTTCTGGGCCACCCCCATAGCGCACGGATGGTCAGCGGGGTTTGAGTAACCATGATTTCTGAAACAAGACAGAGAGTAGAATATGGCAGAGAGAAAACCCGAAACGTTCTCTCAGCTTGAGAGAATCAGCTGACAACCTTTCCACAAAACCCTTCCCTCTGCAACAGCAACTTGAACCAAAAGAAGCATCGTTACCTCTCACAGAAAAACCCCAAACCAATCAAGCTGTCCAACAACACCACGTTTTAATCTGTAGTATTTAAATTGGTAATGAAGAAAGTGGTTTGTCTGAATTTCCATTTCTTTCAGGACCTAATTATGAAAGACGGGGGGGGGAAAAACGTGCCATGCACTCTCTTTCACATCTTATTACATTTATTCAGCTTTATTACTAATTCTTTGTTAATGTAATTTTCACCCTGGGAACCACATTTTTTGTCTAGCTACCCTGATACATGAAGCCCTTAAAGCAGGAAGGCCTTGATCACCACATCATATTTCTCCTGGTATTTTAAAATGACACTCACCATCTTGTTAGAAGGAGGTTCTATCAGCAGGCTGCTCCCTGGAGGGGTTCTGAAAGGTGCCTTAAAGAAGTTTTATCTAGCATGGTGGCCTAGAGAGCAGAGGAAGGGAACTGAAATGCCCACACAGGTGTGCAATCCTTCCCTCCCCACCCCTGGTTCTGCTGTGCATTACTCCACCCGTGAGTGGTGTGGCAGGGAACTCAACCCCCAGCCGATCCACCCTGCCTCCTGCTGAGAGATGGAAAGCACAGAAGTGTTCCCAGCGCCTCATCCGCAGCGAGTTTACACAAGTTCAGCAAGGAAAACCCTTGAGGAGCTACAGAGGAAAACTGCAGCAAATGTGCCTGCACTCAGGATGAAATACCAGCCCAGAGGACAGGCGCTGTAATCCCACCAATGATGTTCCAAACCCGTGATGGCTACCAGCCGACAATACCCACAGACCTCAATCCATTTTTATTGTATTCAGGCTGCAGTGTTATATTTCCTGCCTCCCCTTAGCACCACACATACAGTGTACTTGAAAACAAAAATCTATAATATTGATCCCACAATGTCACCACAATTATTCTTTTGAAACAGCCATTGAAAACAAATTACATCTGCACTGCCTTTTCATCCGATTGCTCTGGGTGAGCAATGCTCACCGTAGCCGCCAGCATTTTCAGTGTTAGCACTGTGTCACTAAAGACAGCACAGGAAAAGGGGAAAAAGAAAACCAGGGAACAAAAAACAAGCACTAGTAACATATTTAAAGGGGGGGGGGGGGTAGGTAGGAGGAAGGCAGAGCCCTCAAATTGCTCAGATCACAAAAAGCCCCTCTACCATGGTGCAATATTTAAGTTTCTTAGTTTTTGCTATACAATGTGGGACAATACTGGAATGCACAGCAGCCACTTTCCCCTCCGACAGTGCACAAGGTTGGCTTTTTCCTGCCCACTGAGCCAAATATAGTTGTTACAGTAATTAAATTGACAAAGATTCAGAGAGGGGCTCATTTTCAGGTAGTCTATTTAATACCTTGTGATGACTAGAAGTATTATTTGAAGCAACATGATTTTAACCTCATGTAACATAATTCTATTGACAAACTGTAAGACTTCCTTGACAAGGGAGAAGTGATTAACACAGAAGCGATGACCAGCGAACAAACCCACCCATTCAGATTAGAACAGCGGCACGAGCAGGCCCGAAGGAATCTGCCCAGGGGAAGCCGAGGCCTTTTGACACAAACAGCAGGAATTTCCAGATGAGGGAGAGAGGAGGCAAGGGAAAAAAAAAAATCCACCTTCTTTAATTGCAGTCTTCCAATACTTACTAATTTTTATCCCAGTAATCGTTTTGCTCACAGACGTGAACCCTCCTATCGGTGCACGCGTAGCGACCCCGCGGCACAGACGTCCACGCGCTGGTGAACGCCCTGCTTTGGTACAAACACACACCTCGTCAACACCTAATTCCTTTGCCACCGCGGTGGTTTGGCCAAGGCAAAGCGCTTCTGTAAAGCTGTGACCACACAAGTCACAGTGGTGGGGTCCTGCAGCGGGGAAACGATAACTTTGCAGTATCAAGCAAACCAATAGCCTTGTTGACATGAACATGGGAGTCTAACCCCTGAAGCCTCCTGATATGAAGCATTGATTTTTCTGTCTGGGTACAGTTCCAAAGCCATCCATTCTCTATGGGCAGGACTCACAGGGCCAGAGGAAACCAGGGAAAAAAAAAATAATCTGTTCCTTCTACTTTTACCTCCAGGCAAAGTTAAGGAATAAATTCTACATTTTGAGGGATGATTTGTTCAGGCCATGTTTAGTAGGAGCTTATTGCATAAAAAAACATTTTGTTTCCTTGACCCTTGCAACCCGTGACCACTTATTCTTTTGTGCAACTTCTTCACGCGATAACAGCAGGGGAAAGCGCCTGGAGAAAGCACCCCTGGTTACTTGTTATTCTCCAAATAATATCACCAAGCTTACTTATTATTCCTCAAATAATACTGTCATGTTCACTTGTCATTCCTCAAATACCACTGCCAGCTGACTTGTTATTTCCCAAATGCTTCCATGCCTACTCGTTATTCCACCTCGTGTAATTACTACATCCCTTACTTGTTATTCCTTCTCATATACTACCGCTGGGCTGTACTTGGTTATTGCTCTTGTACTACTGATACGCCTCTTTGAGAAAGGAAATAATATTATCATTCTGTGTATTTTTGACACCTGTAGACTGAGCCCTCGTCTCCTCTGCACCCCTGTTGTGTTCATTTAGCAGCTATTGTAAATACACACTGAAAGACACCAAATCCTCTTGTGGAAAGACTCAAGAGTTCTACAGTTTGGAGAGAGACCAATATGTTTCACTGACTTTTAAAATAAATAAAATAAGATAAAATTATGGTAAAGTAAAAATAAAATTAAAATAAAATAAACATAGAATTAAAATAAGATAAAAAAGAAAATTAGTATCAAAATAAAATAAGAAATTTAAAGCCATGGTAAAGCAAATAATCTCCACTGTGCCCCTCCCCAGCAGGACACAGTCAGCAGCCACACAATGGGGTGTTTCCTGCTCTGGTGACAGAATGCTGAGCCAGTTTTTACTGTTTGTCTCTTGTTTTCAAGGAAACAAAGCAACAGCATTAGACAGGAGATGCCAGTGTTACAGAAGGCTAATGTTTGGACACTGAATTTGCTGTCCCTTTCAGCTGGCAACTATTTAACTGATTTTTTTAATGTAAATAAATATTCAAATGCAATAATTGCCAGTCATCTCTAAAAGAGGCATAAAATATCAGTGTCTACAAACACGCTGTACCTTTACATAGGTGCATATGTGTACACACACACTCCTCCAAAATCAGGAAAATAAACACCTCTGAATATCTATCTTTATAAATCTCACAGAGCACACACTCTCTACAGGAGCACGACAATTTTAACAAATATATGTCTATCCATACCCACAACAAACAGATTAATCCTAGCCAATCTCCTGTGTTCCTATTGCAGAAGTATGCTTATATTATGTTCCAGTATGAATATGATTGTATATTTATTATTAAAATACTTACTGTTCTGCCTTTTGAAGTAGATGGACAAATGATTTAGGAGCAGAAATAGACTAGAAACAAAATTAATGCAAATAACGTGTTGATTTTTTTTTAGCTTGATTAGCCAAGCCAATGGAAAATTCTAGAAAACGTATACAATTATTTTAACTGTCATAGGCTGGCAATTGTAATTGACATGATTTGTACGAGATGCAGTGTAATAACTGAATATATTAAAAAAAAATCTCATGGCTTGATTACCAGGAGAACATTACTAGTGCCACAATATTATTAACAACACAATTATCATGGCATCCCTAGGACACGCTCTTAGCACTTCAATGCATTAGCGAACCTTTGCTAACGAAGAAAAAATTAAAGTACAGCAAATTTCAAAGCACCAGTTGTACCCAATATCATTAAAAATTTATAAAACTTCCCCTGAACATGACAAGTGTTTGGTTTAAATGAAGATCAGCCATAAGAAGCAGAAATCTTGTTATTCTTTGTCTCTTTCTCTCCCTTTTTCTCTTTCTCCCTTTCTCCCAGACCTCCCCCAACCACCACCACCTCAATCCAGCTGAAATATGTAACCATTACAGAGTGACAGTTTGACACACAATGACCTGTCAGAACATTCATCTCTCAATGTTTTATTTTAGTGAGGAGCCAAACTGCAGAAAAAATAAGCAAGTTGTTTCAAGGCTTGGAATGAGATCAAACATTTCTGGCATCCCCACTTACCAGACCTTTGATTTACAATGGATCTGTCAGAGGCTGATTAGACAGTGTGTGTTTAAAAACCTATAGATGTTCCACAATTGCACAAGCTCTCCCCTTCCCCTCGCAGAGAGCGTTCCTGCTCTTTGTTTGAACACAGAGAATAAGCCAGGTTACAGCGCAGAACCCTCCACCTTGCGAAGTGGAAAACACCCCGTGCTCAGCCGCAGGCAGCCGCGACTCGATCTTTTTAGGCAGGAGCGCTCTGCTTCTCTCCTAAAAGAAAGCTGGAGCTCCCTGCACTCTGTAATATTCGTTACGCCAATTTCTACTGCCTTTTCCTTCCAGGCCTAAAGTTGTAATAGTCTGCAGAGAAAATATACCGAGGAACTGCTGCAATCTCCACCTATTTTCAATAACCTTCACAGGCAACACACAGCTAAAAATGAGTCAGACAAAAAAGTGCAGGAGGCTAAAATATTCCCACTCTGTAACATTTTTTTCTCGTAATTGCAACTAGGTGGGAAAAAAGGCTAGAAATATATTGTTTCTATTTGTACCTAGAACAGTTGCAGAAAGAGCAGCAGGATTTGTGCCTGGCATTAGAATGTGTAATTCCTTAATACTATATTGTGGCATATGGTTCATTGTAGCAAATTATGAATACATGTGTTTGGAGAGCTTTGGTAGTAAATTTGGGCTTTGTACATCTACTACAATGCCCAAATCTGACAAATGTAATTTATGTAATATTAAGTTAATACAGTATTATGAAATTAGCTCACTGTAGTAAAGCTGTAATTTTTAAATGAAAGACAATGCGATGAAATGAAAACAAAATAAACATTAGCATTTTGTGAAAGGTAGAACAAATCTTCCAAAAGTCTTCTTTGTAATTTATTACAATGCAATGTTTATGACTTCCAGTATATTTAAGACATGGCATCCTTTAACGGTGTAGTACAGCACCAGTGCTGTTCAGAATGATCCCAATCTTTCAACCTCTCTCAGGCAAAGATTTCAATTAATTTAAGAGATTTTTAAATGTGTCTCTGACTAAGGCAGCAGCAGGTCAGAACTCTGGGATCTGGTCCCCACGATGCTCCTTACACAGTCAGCACTGCATTTGCTCCATGTGGATAAATCTGACCCAGTTGATAAGGCTGTAGGAACAGAGGCTATTACACTGGATGTGAGAGTATTTAAGATACAAAATTCTATTTTTCACATCCATATACATTAACAGGAAGAGGGAAAGTGATAAAAGCATTACACTGTGAGCTCCTTAGCTTCTAGGCAATCGCGTATGCCGAAACATGCAATTTGTGCTTTTAGGACAAAGAGGTAAGTAAATTAGCACGAGCAGGAGTCCAAAATCAAAAAGAAAGGTTTTAAAAAAACCAACTACCGAAGTGTGTTGAGGTTATCCCACAAGACCACAAAGTGATGCAGAGTTTCCGATTTAAATGGAGCATAAAGAAAAATGTCTGCTGAAAGTTAAAGGCTGCAGAGAATTTGTTGCACTTGCTCTTCCAAAAGCTAGAACCACTGAGAGACGCCATGCAGACATTTCTAGTACACTCCTGGTAGGTCAGAATAACAGAAATAGTCATCCCTCAAAATAAGTCCTTTGTCTTACTCAAGGCTTCATTTCTAATATTTAATTTGTTGTATGGTCTTGGGTTTTTTTTATAAACAGGAATACGATCGAGAATTTCTGAGGTTTTACATGTGCTAAGAAGCAAAACACCCTGTCAAAGTGGGGATTTCCTGCAGGACACGCAAAACATCACACGCCCCAGAAATGAGACTGGAGCTCCAGTGACTAAAACCTAGCAGTTATGGCCCAGAAAAAAAGCAACAGTAGAATACAGTGGGCTTCACGTACTGGTGCAGTTCACGTTCCAGCCAACAATGATACATCACAGATGAAAATGTATGACCTTTCCTTCGTGTAAGTGAAAGCCACGTTATATGCTGCTGAATATTGCTGCCATCCTAGAAATTCACTATTGGTATTTATCATTCTGCCACCTCGTTTCATACTCTCTGAGACACAGAGAAAACACTTTCATCTGAGCAATCAGTGAAATGTTAGAATTACGTTAACAGATTAAAGGTATGAATGAATTGTGAAATATGAATTAGCAGAAAAAGCTAAAGTCAAGTCCTACACAAAATGCCTGCTATGAAATGCACATAACGTGCCTGCCTGTGCACCAGGCACAGCTGCCTGAGCTCCTTACTGCTCAAATCCACCTGATGTGACTCCCAATTTTGCACAGGGAAATCTAGTGCTGAATGAGGGGTGTACAACTGCCTACTGCCCTAACACATCCGCGATTTGCGCATCGTGAACTGAGCACCTCATCACGGTGGCACACCTTAATGCTGAGAAATCTAAATACCTGACCTCTGTGAACAGCCTTAATTTTAGATGGTAACAAACATGGCTTTGCCACTTTCATTGGGAAAGTGAAACACACCAAACAAACTCAGAAAGGGCAAACTTCTGGTATGAGCTCTCTGCTGTGGGGGCCCAGAAGAAGCCAACAGCTCCTGTTTACGTGGAGTGTCCGAATGTATTTGAGCCTGGGGTTTGGCTAAATCAAGGAGTGTTTAACTTTCAGGGCCCAGTTCCCCACTCATGAAGCCGAAAATCAGGAAGCAAAGCTTCGAAGATCAGAACTTGACTCTCATACATTGCTGTCTAAGCACCAATTGAGATTATGGGTTAACTTGTTTATCTCCTTTTAGCCACACCCAAAACAAGATCTCTACTGACCTGGATTTTGGTGGACTGTCTGGAGCAGGCTGATTTCCCCTGAATCAAGGCTGAGATCCAGTACCAGAACACAAGGCCTTCCACAGATGAGCCCAGATCCTTCTTATGTATCAGCAAGAACGCTACTAAATTTGAAGACAGTGACAGGTGATTTAGGACTACAAGGAAGCTCCACGAACACTTTCACTACAGCAATTTTTTGTGCTCACACCCTGTGCCTGCCTCTCCACCCAGTAACTTTATAATCTACTGTCCCATTAACACAAAATTGACACAGCAGGGTTAAAAGGTCAAAGATAACCAAGTTCCTACTGATTTTTTGAGCATGGTGTAACCAAAGAGAGAATTCTTTTTACTGACCTTGGGAACACCTTGAGAATGACCCCATACCTTTATCAGATATAAAAGAACCTCCAGTGGTGAGAGATTAAATATGCTCCAAAAATAGAAAACGCTAGAAGACATCCACCTTCTGGACATCCACATTAAGTAATCATGAAATATAAATCTATGATAAACTACACTTCAACAATTTCAATGGAACTACGCATTTCAACGTGTAAAAGCTTCTTAAAAGTAACATCCCAAAGCATAGCAGAAAGGAAATGAGACCAGTCAGTATCCCTGATTCAGCTACTGCAGGCTATTTGGCCATCCACACTTTGTATACTTAATAAAGGTTGTGAATGAAGTTGCCAGCATTACTCAGCCCAACTGACATGCACCTATATTATACAGCCTCAGCTATACATATGAGGCATTCCAGATGGATTTTCCTTGTATTCAGACTGTCTGCATTTACAATACAAAAGCTCTTCTTCCATGTTAACTTGAATTATCCTCTCATGCACATAAACAAATGCATATTTATACCCACACAACATCAAGCTCTGCTACTTTAGACAGTGACAAACTCTACAAAAATTAACACTGTCAATTCTCAATTACAGGCTGCCCACAGATACAGTTATGAATGTGCAACAAACTAACAGCCTTGATAATTTCAAATAATTACACCTTTTATCTGCTATTTCACATTTGAGTGTTCTGATTTTCATCTCTTATTGTAAATACAGTAAATCGAGACCAACAGATAACATTTTCTAAGCCAAATTTAAGGACATGCTGATTGGACCCCTTATTGCTCAAAGATGTTCCCCTAATTCTGTATTAAACCAAATAAATATAAACAAATTAGCTTCCTATGCATGCTGCTTCTGAGTGAATTACTTTTCTTTTTTAGAGTGGTTTTCCATCACTACGAACCTTTTCCTTTCCCTTATGCACCAGCAAACATACTGATACAATTTAAAGGTCATGTTCTTTTCAAACTGACAGGGCCCTCCAAAATTTTGACGAGAGTCCCTCCAAGAATCACACCATACAAACGGAAAGGAATTAAGTAAAGCATCACTTGATGTAGGCTCAATCATGTGAACTGATTAGAAAATGTAACCATGGAGAGAGGTGATTCAAAGTGTGACGGACAACCTTTCAAAGAAAGGAGATGTCATGTTGATAATAATAAGCAAGTACCTGACATTGAAGGAGGGGGCGAACACAGAGGGTCAATAAAGATATAATTGCCTTCAGCTGCTAAAAAACCAACCAAAACCCAAATCTCTCTTGTAACTTTTGTTTCTTCAAACCCCAAGATAAATATTTAAAATGATCAGAGCATTTCATCTTTGTAGTTCAAGTTAAGTTGTAGCCAAAAAATACTGAAAAATGCATTAATAACATTTCAGTTGCTTAGCTTGTTCTTTCCCCGAGTATAAAGGATGCCTTAAAAGTTCAAAGCCAAACATATGGAGTTTGCCTTAAAGGTTATATTGATACATATTGATCTGCATTACCAGTTAGATCACATTGAAGAAAACAGCGCTGGCTTCGGATTGTAACACTCACATCATTCAAAGAAATGATACACGCGGAAAGCGAACGCACCCCTTTGAAAGATGTCACTTACCAGGAAGATGATCAGCTCTTCTTTGTACATTTTAAACAGAACAGGCCTAAATATTTACAGGAAACACAGTAGAAGCTGGATTATGATAAAAAGGTCTGTTCACAAAATAAAAATGACAGCTACCTTGCATTATCAACAATAGATGAATCTCCAGCCCAGAAAGTCCCCCACCCTCCACCCTGTTTAATCAATGCAGAGCTCAG
Organism: Dromococcyx pavoninus; assembly: GCA_033558185.1. Taxonomy (NCBI): domain Eukaryota; kingdom Metazoa; phylum Chordata; class Aves; order Cuculiformes; family Neomorphidae; genus Dromococcyx; species Dromococcyx pavoninus. The sequence continues at coordinate 1,126,605 of JAUMJL010000559.1, forward strand.
CTAAACTAAAGAAATGGGTAAAAAGTAATTATAAAGTATCACAGTCCTGTCCTTGTTTCAACAGTAAACAATGTTTGACCTATTTTTTAAATATTTATTTCTTCCATAGTTCTCTAACAGCTCCCCTTTCCTTTTCCATTAGTTGCTACGATTTATGGCACACCAAACAGTTCCAGCATGCAAAGAACTACTATGGCAACAATTTGAAAACATTCTATCCAAGATCATTTTAAATGATAAGAACTGTCTTCTCTCATCTGTACCAAAATGCATATGATGTATATGAATGAATGGAATCTTAAACTGATTTAGATACTATATTCTTATTGGTGTCAAAGAGGTCAGTGAACACATTCAGTGGTTGAGCCAACCATGGACTGAAGATTATAATTACTCAAAAAGAAGATACGGAGTCTTTCTCCTGTAGCGCAAATCCAGTTCAAACTTGCACCAGGTAGGGTATCTTAAATAGTTTAGGCAAAATAAATCAGAAGTGCAACTCAAATTCTTACTGGACAAATGCCCATTCCATCAAGGATGTAATAAGCCATGGCACCCATGACAAACTTTGACGCTATTTGCTTGACACAGTGCCTGTTCAAGGCTTGTCCATGTGTTGCAGATTGAAAGCTCCAGGACACAGCCAAGGTGACACCCCAGCCATACAATCTACTGCCTGTCTTGGAAAGAAACAAGGTTTTACTGCAATCTAGGTCTTTTGCAATTGCTCCCTGGTCGGTTGGCTAATGAGGTCAGACAGGACTGTCCATTCTAGACATATTCTTTTTAGGGTATCATCTCTCCAAGAGACATTCCATTGGAATGTACTCTTAAATATGCCATCAAAGCAAATTATAATGATAGCATTTATTAACATTTTTTATGAAGCAGAAATCATACTTCTAAGGAAACCTGAAATAAAAATGAGATTAAATAGCAAATTAATTTCTGAAATTATGTAGTAGATGTTTATGCTATTGGAAAAGCTTCAGTCGCAAAGACAAAGATGAACTTCAGACTTGACAACACCCCTGACCAGAGATCTTAACCAGACCTCCTTTATTCTGCAATTGACAGCCTCTATACATGGAGAAAGCGAGGGAGTGAGCAAGCCTCTGCGTTCACATTTCTATGAGGGGACTGACTTTCCTTCACTGTTTTCTTTTACTTTCATACCTCCTAACAAAGTTTTTCCAAAAGGGAAACCTGAAACTGAGATCTTTTGAATCCATAAGTGAATACCACAATCCACCAATGAAAATCAACATTTCTGTTGAGGAGTCAGAAACCCTCCTCCCCTCAAATCCTCATATTGCAGGACAGCTGGAACGCCAAAGATCCTCAATCATAAGCGTTCAGCTGGTTACTGGACTCCCACCAGCCAACTCCGTGCTTAAATGAAGATATTACAGCCACAGCCTGCAGCAGCCACCTCTTTGCTAGGGGAGGTTAGGGGTGATGGAAAGAGAAGAGCTAAAAAGGAGACAGTCAGTGAAGAAAGGACATAGAATTTACAATAGAAATAAATGAAAAAAACCCAGGCAGAAATCACATATATTAATATTTGCAAGCAGTGTCGGAGAGGCATAACAGGCAAAAGATGTAATCACTAACTGATAAAGCTCTCCTCAGGCACATCACTGCAGTAGTTTTAGCCTGTACCTACAGTAATGCTTCAGTGCAGAACAGTGACACAGCTTTGAACATTCTCCCTTTTTTATCCCCTTCTTACTCTAGTTGGCTTGGTTCACAAAACAGTTTTGATGACCTGCTTCCAGATTCCTTTTGGAGAGAAGAAAAAAAATATAAAGATTAGCAGCAGCTCCATCACAGATGTCTGCCAGATGTGTTCCATCTTTCAGTGGAAATAAAAGATCAAACCAATGGTTGTTTTTTTCAGTTCTATCCAAACACATGCACAATGGGGACACTTGGTTCCAGTGACCATATTAAATGCAATCTGAAGTAAAATTATCAGTATTTACTTACAGTGCTTTAGAAAAACTCAGATTTCCACCTCTGTGAGAGAAAGACGACAGACTTTTGGACATTTCTGCTTTAGCACATGCTCTATGACAAAGTCTTTCGGAACATAAGGCCCCATTTTCAAATTATGAGTGAGATAAGAACTAGTTCCCCAGAAGATTAAATTCAGATGCAAATGGAAGGAGATCGAGCCATCCCATCACTGGCTGATGTTCCCTGCTATAAGAGAATGGGAAGGACATACTCTGAAAAATAGGCCAAGCATTTTAGGGAAAAGACATAAAAGCAAAACCCAGGGGCTGCAAAATCCACATGAACTAAACCCATGACTCAAATTAGTATAATTGAAAGCCATTAAGCTCAGCTCTGTTCAAGTAAAAATTAACTTTATAGAGACTATCATTATAAACTATTGCTTCATCAGGAAAATACATCATAGATATATTTTATAACTTTTATCCTCTCTTCCATGTAACTGCTAGGAGGCAGTTACACTGAGAACTGGATCTTTCCAAAGCTGTTAACAAGACACATTCCTTTTGGTTCATGGCTGGTATTATGAGAGTTTCTGTCTTATGTCACTATTTCTGACACATGCTGGAGATAGAACATCTTGGCTCAAAAAATATTGGACCATCATTTTATGAGGAAAAGACTTTCTAGACCACAGAAGCAGTCAGATTTACTACTGACAACACAGAGGTAATGATAACCTATCCTTATATAGCCCAGAGTCTTACATATTGTAAACTCAGTTAGCAATTCTTTTATCTTCACCCAAAACAGATATATTGAAAACTGCAGATTGAGGGCTTCTCTCATATAGCTCTGACCACCAGGATAAATACTGCCTTGCTTTAGCAGCATCATTTTTAGCCCTCTCATTTTTCACCCAGTTTGAGCTGTTTGATTCCAAGGGTCCATATTCGGGGCAGTCAGAGCACTCACTTATGAACACAACGCAGGCAAACGTGCATTTGCTGGAGATAAAAGGCAGGAGAGTTGCCCATGACTCTACCGCAAATAAACTTTTCCTTTGGTTTATGCTCCATCATGCCCTTCCATTTGAATAGTTTTGATAAAGACCTGTTACTCCCTTTTCTTTCGCTATACACAGTGTGGATACATTAGATAAACATTTTTATATGCACCCGTCAAGGAGAAATACCCCACACAAGGAAGCAGACCTTGTGAAATAACATTTGACTTATCTGTTATGTCTTTCTGAACCCTTCCTAAGAACTGTAAGTCTCTAATCCCAGCATACAGCAGCATACACCCTTGCTCCAAGAGATTTCTATTCTCAAAGGCCAGCAAACAAATGTAAACACACAGGTGAGGAAAGTTCAAACAGTAACAAGTTTCTACTTCTTCTGCTTTATTTTGTTACAACTAAAAGAGTTATTTTAATAACAGGCAATTTACAAGCCCACACAGAATCTGAAGAGGTCTTGAAAACACTTTGGAGAAATAGATCTTCAAGTCTAAGCCACAAATATACACCAATTTTATCTGTTAGGGCTTTTTACATGTTCACTGGGTCTCAGTGATTTAGTAGCACAGAATAACACACCCAGATATCCTCTAGTTACAACAACACAGACAATATGAGAAGAGAGGGAGCACTAAAGATTGAAACTATAGCGAGGTCAGGAAAAAGAATCTGAGTGAACACAGTATGAAAAATGAACTTACAGACTTTCAAATTTACCTGTATGCTTGCAATAAATACAGAAATCAAGTAACTTCAAAATATGTTGTGTTTACAACTTGTGTCCACATTTCTCAATCGTTCCCCAACAGCAAGTATTTCGAAACAGTGGGTATAACCTCTGCTAACAGAAAAGAACAGCCTGTTTTGGTGAAATAAAATTGACATTTAATTTACTCCTGTAAATATAAGTTCTTCATTCATTGCTCTTATGTGTTGACAGATAAGATTCCTTTAATGTTCTTGTGCAAAACAATAAATACAACATAGTTAAATTTCAGATAGGAAAACATCATGCTTTTGTCTTGACAGCACCACAGTTAGGCACAAAGTTATAATGTTCAAATAATGTCTTCTGAGAGTCTCTCTGTCATAAAATATGTACTCTTTGAAACTGTATACGTATCTGTCATTTGATATTTCCTGCAACCACAAGTAGATGAATGCATATTCTGATTCCTTGACTACAGATCTGAATTTCTCTCTCTTTCAATCCCCCTCTCTCTGCCATAAATACGTACAGGTCTATCTGATTAAATGGAAAGATACTACTTCAGCCCAAGAGAAAACTGGTGCAAACCACAGGAGTTTGTTTGTTGTTGGAGGGTTTTTTTCTTTTTAATAAAAGCATCAGTCCAGCGAAACGATTTCAAGAAATCTAAATTCCCTGTTCACAGTACAATCCCTCCTTTTTGTCTTACTGTCAGTGATGGTATTTTAACTGGCGATCTAGGAGTTATTCCTTCACTACCAAAGAAACACATGTATCCATCACACTTCAAGTACATGAAGTGAATCGAGCTCAGTTCCAAAACCTCATATGCATATACATTTATTTATTTTGTGCGTAAGAGGCAAAGCATCCATTGTTCCTCATTTAGCCCAAGAGATTAAAACTTTCACGTTCCGTAACTAACGCAGTTAATCTCTACATTTTTGAACATTAGTTGTCCAAATCTGTACCTCTGGCAGATTTGTCTTGAAATAAAACTGTGTATTAAACAAACAACTTGTATGATGAGAATATATTCATTGATGTGGAAGCCACAAAGTAAACCCCACCTGGATTAGCGAATAGTAAGACGTAATATCAAGTTCAGACCTTTCACCGAAGGTTCTCCGGATTCATACTAAGGCCTCTCCTCAGCACGGTACCCCTCTCATTTCTATTGTTAATAGATTATCAAAATGCAGTCATACAAGCCAGAACGTCTGAACCCCACAAGTTCCTCTACAGATGGAAAGCTCTATCAAATTGATGTGCAAAGAGGCTGCCACCCCCGGTAACGGCCACAAAAGTACAGATTAATTTTGTAGTGCATTATTAGGACAGATACCTCAGTATCTTCATGATGGCCCCTACTACTGCGGCCTCTTCTGTTCTAAAAGCTGTTGTGCTTACACCATATGTTACTGAAACCCCTGCAGACTTCCAAGCAAAAGGAGCAAGGGGTACTCTCAATCATCATTGTTCACCGAAGTGCTCAAAACCACGGTCAGCACTTGAAAACACCGACGTAACAGGTCACAAAACACTACTGGATGCTACAAGAATTTCTTGGTTTAACCACTGTGCACTGCCTTTCTCCGCTATGATCAGCACTCCAAAAAGGTGCCATTGCAAAAGGAAAGTGTTCTAAATGAGAAACAACACATCTCTATTTTAAACTCTGTTGTTTAAAAGAGAGCTCTAAGCTCAATGAAGACATAATTGCCATTGGGAGAAAGCCACAAGAAGCAAGCGCCGGGAGAGGAACATGCACCGTGTCAGCTGTTCTGAGTCACTGGTGTGCAGAACCCACAGCAGCCATCAGGCAGGCACAGCAGCTTCTATACAATTCCACAGACCAGCACATGGATCGTGTACCTAGATGGGAACTTGGCTGTTGCTGTCTGATAACATGGGCTGTTGAACCAGTCTTCCAGAGCTATGGACAGTTATGAACAATTTGAGCAGGACTAGGTACTCTGTCAGCATGCCTCGACCTCTACCTCTTCCTATCAAAACCCATTACCTCAGGCAAGGAAAGCAATTAAGATTGCCTGAAGCAAAATACTGCCTTCAGAAACCATGTTTGTGTCTGAAGTCTAAACCAAACTCTTAATGATCTGGATATTTTGTAAGAGGAAGAGCCTCAAAACACAAACATTTTCTGTGTAAAAGTCAATGGGCTGGTTAGCTAAAAGAGAAAGGAGGCAGCTAACTCATCCTCAGGGCTCCTATAACTCACTTCCAACAACCAGAGTATAACACAAGGCAATTTCCTCCCTCCGTTTAACCAAGACTCCCCCAAAAGATAATATTATTGCTAGCTCCACATTCCTTAAACATATTGTGTTTCCATGAAAATATTGCATAGTAAGAGTTACTGTAGAAAATTGTACATTTTAAATTAGTGCCAAAGGAACTTGGGAGTCTGAACAGTAATAACTTAGTTTGGTATAAATCAAAAGAAATAGTAAACAAAGTGTTTTTGAACAATAGAAGAAGTAGACTCTACTTCATCATAAACATTCAAAATTTTGGTGAGATGTACTATGTCTCTCCCTAAAAGGGAAACTTTCCCACCCTGGTAGAACAATATTAGGACACCAAGGAGTTTTTACAAGTTCCTGCGGGAAAAGAAATACAGACAGATTTCTCCCTGCTCAGCAGTTAAAGACCAGACCAAGGGGAAAGAACGAAGAAGAACGGTGAAGTGTAGAGAAAATGGCAGTTCTGTATCTCTACTCAATTTACATTTGTTTTCTACTAATTAATGCCATCTGAAAATGCTGAGTTTAAACAGAAAATAGTCTGATTCTAAACCAAACTCTGTTCAATGACATTTCTATTTTAATGATCATTTCCACCACAGAACACAAAGACTTAAACTACAAACTTCCTCATTTGGCAAAAACCCAATATAAATCACGCATTAACCCTTACCCCACAAGCTGGAATCGCAAAGAAGCCACTACACAATTCAGATATATTGCTTGAGCAATATCTTCTCTTCTTTTAGCTGCTAAATCTTCATCTGAAAATGCAGCAATTTCAATTAAGGCAGAATATAACACATATAAACCATAGGCTAATGACTGAATTTGAAATACAACGTGTGCCTTGAAGCACTGTATCGTAATTCAGCCCTGCTTTCATTCTGTCCAAATGTGTGCTTACCAACAATAAAAGCAGGCTCTGCTCTGTTAGTGGAATCCTCAGCTCTCCTCTTCCTGTTGCATTTGCTCTTTTCTACCTCGAAGCTGGCTACCACAGAACTTGGTTACAAAGTTTGTGCAGACTTTGATTTCGTTTCAGAGTGACCTGGTAACTGCAGCAGCTCTGAGCTCCTTAAGACATTGATCATGTCTACATCCATGTTTGTACAATACCCACTGCACCAGGGTACTGCCTAAGTCTGGGGACTCTGGGCAATATTGTAACGTAAATATTAAATAATCATAAAGTTCTGTCAAGTCAGTGATCTGTGAACTACAGCAGGTTCACGTGATCGTACCTTGTGGCTCAAAGGCAGCTCTTGGCAGACATCAGGTAAAATCTCTACACTCTAAATAGTGCTTAAACCAAGATTCACACAAAAGTCATAAACTCAACAGGAATTACATGTATTTAAAATTAGTCCACACCCGAAAATTTACATTTGTGACAGTTAAGAGAATTCAAGGGCTTCTTTCAATAATTTCTCTATCAAACTCTAAAAACGTTCATCGATACATACATAATAAAATACTGAACAAGTGCTAAACATTGAAATAGACTGTGGTAGAACTAAAAGTACACTTTATATTAACAGATAAGAGTAATTAGCAACTAGTTTGAAATACTAAGAGTTTCACCTGGAGCTTCTCAAAACAGGGCTTTAAACTGGTTTTCCATTTCACCCACTCCTGCCAAGAACTTCACCATTTTCACCCATGCCAGAAGAGCTACACAGAGCATCGGCATTAATGTTTGCTACTGGGGAAAACGCAAGTTGAGCTGACTGACTTGGAAAACAGCACTTGTTCAGACACATAACAAAAGATAAGGAGAAGAAAAAAGAAAACTGCTAAGTTAAATAGGGAAAAACACCTGTTTGGGTACCTCATTAAGTAACAGGGTGGAAAAAAGGGGAAAAACACAAAAAAAGATGAATAACAAAAGCTCAAACACGTATCAGTCGTCCATTTGACCACAACAACAAATCTTATAGACTTAAATAGATGAAAGACCTACAACAAAACAAGTGAAAAATCATATTTGCTACAATCATCAAATGTGCCATTATGCCTTTGTAAGATGAAGCCAGTCATGGTTAAACCCCTTGTTTTGTTTTCATCCTACTGTAGTAGTAAACAACCTGCACAGCTCTGGGACAGGAGGACACATGCATCACAGTAAACTAATAAAGATATATCCCAGTTTTCCTTGATATAAACTCCAGAAGCAGGTATTATACAGAGAATAACACTCTTTGTATGCAAAAGGATTCCTATTTACAAAAAAAATCACTTTTAAAGACTACATAGTTACCAAAGTGACAACTTCCTTATGCCTCTCTATAGGTAAATACAACTTGACCTGTTTCCAACAGATACCTAACACAGCTACAGTAGAAATTCATGGAACGAGACATTTAAAAACTCCCATAATAACCAATGAAAGGAATAATAAAGCTCCAAATTAGGCTAAACTCCGAGTAACTCACCTGAGACAATAAAAAGAAAAGGCTAAAGGCAAACTTAAAAATGAGACACTGAAAACCTCGATTTCACACAAGCAAAACACTAAATACCATCTACTTGAAAGAGGGAGAAAAAAACCTAAGTGTTTTAGATGTTTTCTCTGGAGGAGAAACAGCAGCCTCTCTAAAACATGCTCTGAAGCTCTGAAAAAGCTAGAAGTCTTATTTCAGAAGAAGCAGCTTCTCTATTTCATGGGGTTTTTTCTATCATCATTAGGTATCTTTTATTCTTTTCGCTATTGCTTGAAAATAAAAAGTTACTTCTGCTGACATTAAAAGCACGATTTTACAAACTATTTAATGCACTCTAAGGATACTGTTAAAAGACGTTGGCATGTTGATGTCAGCTGTACAAAGGTCAGTGATTTGGAGGCTCTTTCAGACAATTTGCCAGGATTTTGGCATTTTGTAAGCACACATAGGACAGCTCTCCAGCAAGCTGACCTTGACAGTGAATTGGATAAATAAACCTTCAATTTACCCCCTCCAGCTCAATGCTCGCCCAGCTGATCCCTCTGGAGCCTTCACCTGTCCATATCGTTCAACTGCCTGCAACTTCCAGCTGACGAACATCCGCGGCTTTACAGGTTCTGTGACAAACACCATCTAACAGATAAGGCTTCTGAAAAGTCAAAGTCAATAGTGTTTCCATTGAAAATTTAATGCTGCTTCCATCTTTACCCATCATTCTTCCTACTGTTGCACGTATCCCAGGAGGCACTTCAAGCAAAAGCACTACTCCATAACAGGTAATGACGTGGCATTTAATGATACTGTCCAAAGTGATCCAAGCCCACGGAAAGTAATGTGCACTCATGTACCAGATAAGCACAGCTGAATGTACTAGAACAGCAGTATCTTTCACGGCACTGTCACCAGATACAATGTGACATATGCTCTGCCATTGTACCTGGCTTTTCCTTTTACTTCACCATCAGAGGAAAAGAGCATTTTCAGATACAGAGCACCAAAGTGTTAAGGGAATTCAGTAAAAGGTAGGATGGCAACACATCCGTAATTAAGTATTCACAGCCTCTTTAATACTTCAGTGCTCTTGGATTCGCTACTAAAATCTGTGAATTATACCTCATTGAAGAATGTCCTTAATCGACTCTGACATGTTTTATTGGAGGCAGAAAAAATGTTTCAGTATGATAGATAAGGTTAAAAATGTTACTACTCTGATCATTTACTCTAGTGCCTTGCAAAAAACTCCAAAGCCAAAACCCATTTACATCATTCATCTGATGCAACGGAGAAAAGAAGGCATTAGCTGACAGCCCTTTTTAGCTGATGGGACAAAGTGCACATTTTCAATTTTCTGACAAAGTTATGTTGTTTATGTAGATAAGAAAAAAAAAACAACTGTAACATTTCAACTGCGTGCCACAAGGATCTGAAATTTGAGTTAAACAGCGAAGTACCTGGAGACCACGCAAAGCAGAGCATGACAAACAAAAATCATTTTTATGGTTTCAAACCAAATAATACATTACATGTTTTCTCCTCTAATAGCAGCGTGGAGTCTTGAGGCAGCCGCGGAACGGCGCAGCAAGGCGCAGTGAGACATCTCTATGCGAGAGCACTTCTCTCGCTGCAGCCTCACCTAGGAGGGAGCTTAATAAAAACAAATAAGTATTTTTAAATAAACATTTTAACTGAGTTTTTTTGTATTGGTTTTGATACTCTCCATATATCAATGGCTTCTGCTTACACTACTCACTGCTAAAGAGATGGAATCTCATACACATTCAGCTTCTCTTACTACTTTTATTAGAGCAATCCACAACTAAATAGGAAAGTCAGCAAAGACAAAAACTGTTTAAACTCATCAGAAGTGACTCCTCCATGGAAAGATGTAACACAGACAGAAAAGGATAGTTATTAAATTGTATTCCTCAGGACACAGCACATTTTCACATAAATAACCTCTATATTTAAAACCTATACGGACCGGCTATACAAGACAGACCTTATGTTTTAAGAGTCTGTTTTGATTTTCATCATCAAAACTGTGTCTTCTTTTTGGTCATGTCAATAAGGCAAAATTCCTAGAAATGTTATTTACTATGTAAGTTAGAAGAATACCATATCAACACAAGTTAGGAAGAAACAGCGCTTATTATAAAGTTGAAGCAATCCCATTTCAGTTAATTTTCCTACTCATACACCTAAAGGCAAGTCTTTTTAAATTTAATGAACTGCCTTAATTACCTTAGGCTTTGTGGCACCCACCTAAATTACTGAGACATCTCTGAGCTGCTCCATCACCCATCAGAAACAAACTGAAAACTTAGAGCTACTGGCCAAGAACCTAATTCTACAGCATGGAAAACACTTTAAATTAGGACCAGATGTTGGATTTTACTTTTTAAACAACAGTTCTAAGGACAGAGAAAGATCCATCTTCCAAGCTTTCTTCTGCCTGCAGACAACATGACCAGTCTTAACGAGGCTGCTGAATGCTTTATGAGCAATTCCATCCACTAGTTACTATATTCTGGCACCAAAACCGAAATATTCATTCTAAATCTTGTCATTAGGACAGCATTGCATTCTGCCAAATTTCCAGTGCCAACTCTTATTGCAATCGAGCGCTTCTCCAGAACCAGACAACACAAAGGTCCACCTACACATCCTGTAATATCACCAGCTCATTCAGCAACCTGTTTCAATGGACACTTCTTTGGGAGAGAAGTTTTGGGAAAACATTTTTCCATTTCCCGGCCGTATCATGCTACCTGCTGCTGCTATCAGCTACCTCCATCTCTGCTGAGATGGGTCATCACAATCATAAAAATCCTACTGAAAAGAACAGTCCTTCAAGAAACAGGGAGGGGGAATAAGAGACAAGGGGAATGAGGAATTCAGGGCATATTTCAAAATTTTGAGGAAAAAAATACAGCAATATACTCAGTAGAACGTAAGAAATAAAACTACAAATAAAACCCCCAACACAGAGAAATATACAGTATAAAAACTTGTTTGTATGTCACCCTAGGGACTGTCAGTCACAAAACTGTGCCTTTTTATTCTGCAGCACACCACCACACACAAGTGGGATCTAGGAAAAATACAAAAAAAGGCCATCTTCTGAAAACTTCTTCTGAAGAATATACATGAATTTGAGGAATTAAAACCCCTTCCTACTTTAATTTTTTAATAATGTGTGTGCTTTAGAGGGCCAACTGTCACCCATGAGAACAAAGTCTCTATCACTGCATGGTCACAGGAAGACATCAGCGACTACAATTTATCACCCATTTTCCAAAGTAACTGTGGAGAACAAACAGGGTGGCGGGGTCATATCTTTCTCTCTTCTTCTCTGGAGTTAAAGGTAGGGTGGGGTATTTAATACAAAAAAAAAAACCTTTACCCCACAGCTAGAAGAAACAAGTTGAAGAACAAGTCTGAGAGTCAAAATTCATGATCTGGCGCTACCTACCAAGTCTTACTCAAACATAGCATAAGGTTACAATTAATCCCAGAATATTTCACTTAAAACTGGTATATTCTTGATGAATGAACCTTTACATATGCAATTTTTCACCACAGAAATTAACATACCATCTCTGCCCGTATATCACAGCCCTGCACACAGAGGTTCACTCTTCTGTACCTCAGTTTTTTTAACCCTGCTATCATTGCCTTTGGAAATTATTTATTATATTGTTTTTGCAGCATAGTAATTGCTTCTCTTTTGTAGGGTTTGGGAGGAGGAAAGGAAAGAAAGAAAATGTAGTTTCCTTGTTATTAATTTTCAGACTGCCTTTTTCCTTATTTATTTTAAAGTAAGATGTTTTATTTCTCAGGCAGTACACACGCCTCACTCTATGAAGTGCGAGGTGCAATTGCTGCCCCGGCTCTGTGTGTGGCTGTTGCCTCAGAAGTCAAGGATAAAAGAAACAAAACATTTTTTAAAAAATTCTTAAGTGAAAAATCCATTTGATTTCTTTTTGTTTATTGCTGCATTACTCAAGTAATTGCTTGAGTTGAGTCAGACTGACGGCAGGGCTCTGGACCCTCTGACTCCAATCCTTTTGCTTTATTTATTAGTCTCCCTTATTAAAAGAATGTCTTGGCTTATATGATGGGTACTACTCAAGCAAAAGTTAAATCACTTATATTTGCAATCTATGACACTGACCAAAAAAACCCATGCTAAGCGTTCACAAAGATGCTCTAAAGCACACGAAAATCACAAGCTTGGCCCCCAAAAACTCAAGATAGTCCAAAAAAGGACTGTGAAGGTCTGCAAAGCACTGAATTGAAACAAATCCATAGTAACTTGCAGGTAAGAGTCATGTCACACAGAAAACATAGCAGCAACATATATAAAACTTGGCCAAGCTTGAGCAGATCACATGCAAGTGACCTCATTCACTCAGCAAAACACGAGCAAAATTTAGCATATCCTCTGGCTCTCACAATGACCCACGGCCTATGACTTCAAACAGCACCATCTTTGAAGTATTTTTTAAAATTCTTGGTAGATATGAAGCTCCTGAGATCTCCTACTATGTGGTGATTCCATGTGAAAGCACAGAGATATTTAGCTTTCTGTTTGTGACCTCAAACTGTGCTGATGTTGTCTTCTAACACTCCCAGACTGGGTAAAAATGGAATTTTTCATAAAAATATTAGGTTACAAGATAAGGTACAAAAGGAAGTCACAAGCTTCGTGATTTAGATCGCTTTTTTAAATTTTCATTAATGTTTTAACCTGATGGCCCTGGATAAAACCACACACAGACTACTGAAGAAATTCACGCGTCCGAATCTCGCCATGCACTTTTCCATTCTTTCCATCCCTAACAACATATTTAGTAAGTTGTTCACTATCCCCAAGATCTTCAAAGTCAAAAAGGAGTTGTGGTAGGAGTATTGTACTGAAAGACAAGAGTCCTGGTTGATGTTCCTGGACTGACAGGTCCTTTTTGTGTTGTCTGATTTCTAAGATACCTTCCTCGCTCAGACTTGTCCCACAATCGGGTCCCGTAGCAGGGTTACCCTCACCCTTGGCACCAAATGAGCTGCATTCCTCTAAGCCATGAGGGATTTCCTTAGTGGGTTTGGGGTTTCTTTTTCCAGCCTATTAATTTTTGTGCTAGTATTGTTCTGTTTGCCTTTAGCAATGAATTATTTTGGTGTACAACTTCTCTATTTGCTTGAGGCCACAACAGTATCAGTGTTCTATGTCATATTCCATTTTGTCTCACACAGCCTTTGAACTCACTTGAAATAAATGTGGTCTACTGACACCAACAATTGAGAATGTTAATCCATATGCTGTGAACAACACGATCCACCCTTATGGCTTAAGCTAGTAAACTAAATGTTTGTTGTGGAAGCGTGAGTGGGAGCCCAAGTCAAAGGTTCCGTGAGCTCTCACAGCAGCGTGGTTTCTCGATGTAACACCTTCTCCCTGTTATTTCAGGCCTCACCAGTCAGGCTGCCAGGACACCATTCAAAAGTTCTCTCACAGCTCTTCTGCTTCATTATTGAAGTGTTCAGTCCTAATCACACTCTTGATATCACTCTCATTCTTCATAACGGCCACCAAATGTCTTTCTCAAAGCAAATCTTGCAATTTACACTTTCAAGCTTCACTGTATTAGTATTCTTCTCTCTCAAAAACTAAGTTTTCCTGAAATGCTCATTTTTACTTGCATTGAGTGACGTAACATGTTCTAGTTTGCTCCTACCCCCCAACCCAGCTGCTTTTCCTCAATACCACTAACTCTTCATCAGTTGCCCATTCTCCTTTGGCTTCTCTTGCTGTCCTTTCACACTTGATTGCCTTTCTTTCTAATGTATCATGTACTGTATAATCTTCTGCTGTATTTTATTTTGATTCATCTACATTTAGGATAATCACAAAGGAGCATCATTTGCTCACTGTCCACTAAACCTTTTTCTATACTTTGAAATTAGATGTACTTTGTCCATAGTATTTCCAACATGCCTCCAACCCTCATGAGTGACTAGCAGTACATTGTCACCTGCCAACCTGAAGCACACATCCCAGAAGATATGCACAAAAACTGTTTTGATTAGCATACCAGACAAAGAACCCCTCTGTCTTCCTAAAAACATCTTCACTGCGCAGCTCATTGTTAAAAGCACACTGCAAATTTCTGAGCACTGCCTTTGAACTCCAACCACCGTCATTTCATCTCATAAAATAGAAGTTGCAGAATTTCTGGTTTAAATCATTAGCGTAAAACACATGCATTGTTCATTTAAAATACTGCAACCAAATCTTGAAGCTTGGCAGTATAAATTCAAGGCCCTTAATCCATGATTAGATGTATAATTTTAGACAGTTTGACTTTAAGGAAGTGGAATATTATCCATCTAGGTGCAAAATCTATCTGAACACACAGCGTATTAAAATACTCAGATTTTCTACTGGAGCAGAAACAAAGTGTTTCCTTTCCCAAGCAATGTTTCCTTTCCCGAGTGTAGTCATTTCCATCTGAAATGCACACACAGAGTACTAACTCCTGCAGTACATTCACTCTGGGAAAGACAGCTTTGAAGAGGGACTTCACCTGCTTTTCTTCAAAAATAAAATAGAGGAAAATAAATAAATAAATAAACAGATAAATAAATAAAATCCATGTGCACTCCTGTAGAACTGCAAAAGGAATTCTGACCACCTGACCCCGTGAAAGCATCCCACGACAGCCAGGACTGTAGAAATGTCCAATTTATGGAAGAAATAAGACCTCGCCTCCAGATATCCCTTTAACAGAACACGGCTGAAGACCTGCAGTCATGGTGTTGCAGGTAAAAATTGATCTGAACCCCCTCCTTCCTCTATGCAAGGCTATAAACTGCTATATTACACTGTTCAGAGGTGAATGTGTATTAATGTTGAAGAGGTTGGGAATATTGCTTGTACACTGCAGAATTTCACAAGGGAGTCACGGTTACCAACCTGAAAATATAAACATGCATCGAGGAAAGAAGTGCATTTCAATAAAAATGCATTAGCCGAAAGCACTAATAATTATTACATCCAAAATGTTTTATGTTTATATGAAAAGGCAATTTTAAATTTGACCATTCCCTGCTAATTTTCTCCTAGGTGACAGCACTCAAATTTCTCTCAAAATTACGTACACTCTCTGAGTTATCACAGCCTGTTTCTTATTTTAATGGTACAATAACGCAGATAATAGTTATCTTAGCAGAAAGATAAAGAGATTACTGAATTCTAAACCCCAGATGGAAACAAATTTCTTACTTTAAACTGTGTCACCCTCGCTCCACAGAAAGAGTGATTATAATCTGCAAAAGGGGAAAAAAAAAAGTACAGCCCTCAAGAAGCAAGCCTTTCATAACTCCCCCATTTTTCACAGGCAAGTATAATTATGGTTTTGCATAACCATCTAATGAGAGGAAGTCCTTTCTTGCAGTGTTAATAAAGGACCTTGCATAACATGTTAACAAAGCAATGGCACTCTATGTAGGTAATGTCATTGTGTAATTAGCATGCTCATAAGATGACTTAAGATTACAGTTTATCTGAATCTAATAACTGCCTATCAGCTGCTTTACCATTCTGTCTTTTTCAATATATCTTTCCTCATGAATGGTTTGAGTATCCACCCGCTCAGCACAGAATCACACAGGGAATAAAACAAGCCACTAAAGGAATGGAAACAAAAATTGAGTTTGAGAGCAATGAAATGAATGAACATCTGCACACAGTCCAAAACAAGCTTTTTCACACACCTAGACGTGTATTGGGGGATGCAGTATCGCAAATATCAGTCTCTGCTACTAATTTCCACATTCTACACTGTGAAAAATTTGAAAAGGCATGAGAAATGCTACTGGAAATTATCCTGGCCACTTAATATGAAAATGAAGTTTGGGGAAGAACTGAACAGTTCTCTAAGCCACTTAACAGACTTTTTACAAGGAAAGACCTTCAGGTGGAACACTCAAATTCATTATCTACCAGCTGCTTCTCCTCCTCGCCTGCCCTTCTGTACCCATGGGTTCATTTGCAGACAAAGAACAGAGTTCAGCACAATAGAGGTGCTGAGCTGGAATCCGTCTTCCAGTTCGGCAAGGTAGAACTTGGAAAGCTGTCATAAATAAATAACCAGAAGTCACGTGATAACTTGGCTTAGAACGATGCAATGTTGATTCACATGTCCCCATTCACATGTTCCCATCTATGAATTCCCGTTCTGTCACTTTTTCTTGATCCGATTCAACAAAGCCAGCCAAGTGAATGAAACGGAGGATGAGAGACACTGGGTTAAGATTGGGCCTGGCATGGGCTTTATAAAGCGCGCGTTTCAAAGCTGCCAGGGCAATGTCACAAATACTGGGGATTACAAATATGGAAACCCCCAAGTTAGCAGAACAGCAAGGGCCTTCATAAAGCTAGAAATTGAGCACATAGCACTGTATAGTTCCCAACTCAAAAAACATTACAAAAGAATAAAAAATTATATATAAAGCTTTTCTTTCTTTTTAAAAAAAAAGTATCTCCCTCAAGTAGTAACTGTAAAACAAATTAAGACATTTCCAAGTATTTGCTAACCTACTTACAGGCATCATTGCTCCCTTGGGCCTTTGTAGCCTTACACCTTCCTTAACGGACTAGCTGAATAGGTAAATGGGTTATATCAGGCCAGGAAATCAATGTGTATACTGTGTTCTCAGCCACAGATGAGCTTGTCGAAGCCATTTTATTATAGCTCTAGGAGCGGTATTGATCTGACTGTTAACTACTCGGAGGTGGCCAGCAATCCAATGAAGACGCCTTCTGCCGTCCATCCAAATGCTTTCTCCCCTCAATAGTTCTAACAGAGTTAAGTGTTTGCAGATTGAATTAATTTAATGTTTGCTTAATCAAAACTGACTATGCTGGGGCCTAAATTCTATTAATTACTAAAGGGATCACGCTAATGCTGTAACATGACGTTAGGTGGGGGAAGGCCTTCTTTTAGTATGACGAGAGGGAGAAAGAAGGGATAAGTTAGATATTTTAATGAAAAAACTCCTATTTTTTTATTTCACATTCTCCAAATATAGTTCAGGTTTCTCTTTCACTGAAATGAAGTTATTGTCAGCCAGCAGAATTTCCCTTTAGTGAACTGATAAGCCCAGCAAGTTAACTATCGTACCTGAAAAATGGAAGAAAAAAAGTTGTAACGTCATCCAAATTTATTTCTGTGAGCATAAAAATGTTTTCTGTTGAATAAAGCCAGGCGCATCTTTTCTCCTTTTTTTTTAGGCTTGCATAGCTGAATATTCTTGAAGAAAGTCAGAAATACTTTCCCCGACTTCATTAATAAAAAAAAAATTCCCAGAGTTTCCACACAAAACAGCCATGGCCAAGAAGTAAACAAATCACTGTTCAACACTGATACAACTAAAAATTTTCAACATTATTATCTAAGCCTCAGCCAATGTGCATGCTGGATTCAGAAGGTCGATGGAGCATTTACCAGGGATGCACAGGCGAACCTTCCAGTAATGTTTCCCTGAGAAAAGCTTAAAAACACCGACAACAGCATAGAACTTCTACTGATCAGATGTTCATTCCAAAATCCTGCATTTCAGAGGTCTCCAGTAAGGGTTGTTTTATTTCCAGAAGAATTTATTTCATAGAGCACTTCTGGATGCTGTATACATGCAGCTATATTTGATGCTAAATCATGTCTTTGTGTGCAAAACCAGGTGACTCTGCCTTTTTCTTTTTTTTTTTTTTAATAGTCTACAGATGAAGTTTTGGATGGAAGCAGAATAACATTGATTTTATTAATATCCCCGTACGCTTAAAGCACACAGGCCAAGCGTTAAACAAACAGCAGCCAAGTGCACAGATTCGCCACATACAAAACACGTCCTGGAACAATGATGTTATCTCAAACAGAAGAACAGTCTCTGCTCTTTTCTTACACCCCAATTTACCATTTCAGCTGGGCTATAAAATACATTCCCGATAACTACTTTCATTACGTGAATAGTTTAGATCTCTCTCACCGGCCCAGAGATCACAGCAAAATAATTATAAGAAAAACCTCTTCTGTCTTCCTCTCGTGGTCTTCATTATTATCAAGTGAGTGGCAGTCTGCACTTCAAGAGTTTCCAAGCAGAGAAGCAGAGAAGCTTCCTGTAATTATATTAATCCAATTAACTGATTCCATTAAAAAATAGAAACGTTACTCCAAGAAACATTGTTCAGTAAGTAAGAAGGACTCAATCTCTTTTTTACATATCAGGAGCCCATGGCAACTCTTCAGGTGTGATAAAAAAATGGTTTTATGAAAATGAAGCAGCAGATATTTTCAAGTCAATGCAACAGCTCAGGGCAGGAAGGGAATTAAACCAACAGCCAACACACACAACACACATTTGTCTGTTACCTTATAGCAATGATCCGGAATAACAGGGATTAAAAAAAACCCACTACCTGCACCATTAAAACTGCATCAACCCAAAGAAAATAGTCTGAATTAAAAGCAACAGCAGATCCCAGAAAGGCAATGGTTTTCCATAACAAACCAGAAGGCAAAGAAGCAACAGGTACAAAAAAGAATGCTGACTTGGGCAGTCAACACCTGTTTTCCCAGTCATGGAGGGTCAATAAACTCACCCTGTGAATTTAGAAATTAAGTTTTCTCCTCTTCTGTTTAAAGTCTTTGAGATGACACTGGCAAGAGGTTTGCTGACAAGGTTTTGGTATTGCTATTATCATTGTATTTTACAGGAACTGAACCGTGAATTCAGAACCATACGGATGCTAAACGCTGGGTAAAGCACTCCAAGGGGTAACTCCATTCACTCGTAAACAAAACAGAAAAGGATTCTACTTCAGGTCTTATTTGAAAACTATGCTTCTGCAGTTGTCGAACACTCTTCTGCATCAAAGCTTTATTACGGGTTGCGAAGCATAAAAATTTAACACAGGCACAGGCAATTTAAAATAAAGAATAAAAAAGTCTGCCAAGCAAACAACCAATCTGCAAAATCAGACTGCAACAGCCAAGATCAACTTGAAGAAATAATTTCTGAAAGCATCTCTTCCACCTTGTAAAAAATCCTAGTGTATATATAAAACCCTATTGCTGCCATCCGTACTTTGCCTATTACCAGGATTAACGATACAAACAGTGAGATGGTCCTCCAAGAACAAGAGCCTTTCCAACTCACAACCTATTATCTTATAAAAGCCATAGGCAAGGTAAAGGAGAAGCAAGCAAACCCTGGGGATGTTGCAGGAATTAGAATTGATGATTGAAGCTGGTAAAAACGCTGTTGTATTTTGTGGCTACTGTAAGCATTCGTACTGTAGTTAACATCCAGCTCATATATTTATTTAATGCAAGTCAAAATTCTCATTTGACTTCTCAGTTAAGAACGTTCCTTTTGCTACACAATCATTTTCCATTGAAGGGTAATGTCTGAAATCTGCATTTCATGTCAGAGGTGGCTGATCTACATAGGGTGCAGTGATACCCAGGATAATGAAATATTGTTTTTACAAGCCATACCTCTGCACAGCACCAAGATCATTCTGGGTTAAAACACCAATAAAATGAAAAAAGTCTCATTACAATTGATTCAAACATGTCAAAATGCATTTTACTTTAATCAAACTACCCTGCCCTCCACTTTTCAAACATTTCTAAAACATAAATTATATCTTACATTACAGGAAGAAACAAAACTGGCTGCTTAAACCATAATCACGACAAATTGCAGCATTGACATCTCCAAATTAAAACTGTAGGAGAATTCACATTTAGGTTGTTTTAACCATTATCTACAGTCATTTGACATATTATGGGATCAGAATAATTTTAAGATGAATATAATATTCTTCCCCATGTATTTCATTAGCAAAGATCATTTGGATGAAAACAGAGCTGTATTTTTGAAGTCCAGGGACTTGCCAGGGATAGCTGTTAAGAGTTCAGTGTTTGTGGCATAACAAGCCATGAATGACAGTGTTCTCTCCTATTCCTCAAGAGCACAGCTTTGTCATCTACCACTGTGATCCCCACAAAGAAAAATCCAGATGTCTGCAAATTAAAGGAGAGCTGGATGACATTCTGCTGCTAATGCTCAGCATACATAAATCATTGTAATAAGAGAAGATTGTTATATTAACCTTTGTCACGCAATTTTCTTTTTCTCTGTAAGAAATAGGAAAAACAACAAATTAGGTGGCACAATAATTCTCCTTTAAAGCAGAACAGTATAGAGAGCTTTTATCCCCCTGCCAGTCACGTGATGCCCGCTTACCTGGAATTTTATATGTACCCCATAAGAAGTTAATAGTAGATACACATACCTTACTTCAGCATCTTTCCAAATAAATCATAATTTTAGAGGAACAGACACTGGAAAACAGGGAACCATGAAATTTAACCTTCGCCCTGCCAAAAATCCATCTTACGGTCACTGAAAAGCTTTCGTTCCCTCCCTCAGTTTTCAGATGTGGAAAATGGGACATTAAAAATTCCATATCTTAAGAATGAATACCCAGTCTCTGTGGCTAAGCACAATCTCTGTGGTTATGCACAACCTCAGGTGCTTTGATGTTCAAATGCAATACTGTCTCACAAGGGAGTCGAGAGGATTGGGCCCTCGACCCTCAGTGGCAGCACAGGGAAGAGTTAATTATTCTGAACAGACCCGTAATTCTGCAGCTCTCTGGTGCACACAGCCCACACACACAGTGTGCAAGATTAGTGCTGAAAATTTACCCTCATGCCAGAAACCTTCCATACTTCCAAGGCAATTTATTTTCAAAAGTTTCAATTCTAATTAAAAAATGTAAATAAACAGGTACCCAAATTAGGTGCCTCAACTCAAGGGCATCCCATCAAGCCAGGCCAGCTCCTGCTGCTGTTCTACAGGCAAATGGGTCTCATGTAGGTCCTACACTACAACTGCCCAATTTCTCACTATATACACCATATTTACCCAACTGTAGGGGAGACAGAACAGACAGCTGATTGTTTTGTTCCAAGTTTCACCACTATCTCTCAAACTCTGTTTTTCAAGAACATAAAATAGCTGCAGTGGGTGAATAAAAGGGTTGAGTATGGAGATTTCAGAGCCTGAAAAATGAAATTCACAATAAAATGTCTTCAAAGGAGGACTCAGATGGGTTTTGACCATTTCTGCAGTAGGCAGGGAGATAATTAGAATACTCATGTGCAATCATTTGGAATTATTTTTGCATCGTTTTAGTAAAACTGTACTTCACACCACAAAGTACTTTTAAGACAAAATAAATATTTAAAAGTCATAAAATGTAATCCTCACAACATAGTGCTAGATAGGGAAAACTGATGTATTATCAACAACAATCTAATAAACCAGGAAATGGCTCTAACCTAGTGGATATTCCTAGATTGCTTCATCTTAATCCCAGTTTTTTCAGGTTTGCTCTTTCAACTGTGTCAACCATGCCTTCTTGACCCTCAAAATCACTTCAAAAGTGTGCCAGTACATACCACAATGCAGACATAAATAAACATTAACACTGTACCTTCTCATCTCTTGTCACTGAATTTCAGAATACTCCTTCAATTTCTACAGGTGGCAAAGGGTAGGTGGAAAATGATACTGACTTCTTTTGAACTGACCAGTAACAAGTCTTCTTCAGCTCACTGTTCACATTATTTTCACGAAAGAATAGCAGCTTATTGTTCTTTCTTTCATTTGAACTAAAAGTTTGCTAACACTATGGGATAAGACTGTGTCAAAACTTGTAGTTTAATTCCAAATATTTTTGAAATTAATAAATTGTGATGATTTTTCTGTCGTATTTTTCAAATATTTCATTCCATTGAGAACATGACAGGCTTCAAATAATTACTGATGTGGGTTAGTAATAAACAGCATTCACTCAATCCTGCATGACCTGTACCTGAGTACTTGAAAATATAAAGAGATTCAAACCTGGCACCAGATTCAGTTGATAGCTAAAGGAATGAGAAGAGTGCCCTGGAAAACTCTTCACTTTTCCCAACAGAAACATCCAGGAATCTCAGTGTAATTTCAGACAATTAGACACGAAGTTGCCACTTTCAGCATGTTTGGAAGTAAATTCATGTTCCAAAAGAAACAGAGGCTATAATTGAGGGCAACATCAAATGCTACTGGGATGCCAATAAATTCCACTGCGAAAAGGATGCTACAAGTATGATGAACGTATTCCCACGCTGCAAAGGTTGAAGGAGTGTGCTGTATCCTGTTGAGTAGTCTCTCTGTCGTCTTTCCTGTACTAAATTCCCAAACTCCTGCAGCAATTCCAAAGCAAAAAGCTCCTCTACAGTCAGAGTTGACACTCTTACACATAAACCACTGCCTGAGCCATTACTGCATCCACAGCCTATAAAAATTACTGTTTATATAATGACAACAGACCACTTTGATCCACTCCATTCAGAGACTTTCATGAATTCTCTGCCAAATAAATCTAGATACAACCATTTTGATAAAGTCAAGGTAGATTTTTGAGATCCCACTCAACACCAAGAAGAATGGAATTTACATAAATAGTAAAAACATGGAGTTAAGACTGGTATTTTTGAGTTTACCTCGATGGGTACTTTCCATATGAATGGTACCTTGCTAGGCAGCTACAGTACAACAGGTACGGTGGCGTAAGCTTCCAATTCTGGCTTTCATTTCAACATAAAGATAAATGGAAACACATGGGATTCATCTGCTCGAACATACTGGACTTATTTTTTATTTTACTGCCTCTGTGTTGAAAAAGCAGTACAGTTTTTTTGCCAATCTTCAAATTTCCTGATAATATTTTCTCCAGATATCTGAAGTTACTTTTTAAAGCACGAGTTGCAGGAACTTTTCCCACCATTATCTTTGAAGGAAACATAATGTAGTTTATTTTCTTAAAAATGGAAGTTCAGGGTGGGGAAGAAATTGAACAGCAAAAATGTATTCTTCTCAAATGATCT
>JAUMJL010000559.1:1155000-1165000 GCA_033558185.1 Dromococcyx pavoninus
AATTTATGATGTCCATTTTCCCAGCCTACTTTGGTACCACTGATTTTTTTTGAATGCTGAATATTTTTCTTTCTCGTCTTATGGAAGGATTTATAACCCATATGAATGTCTAAAATGCCTGAAGAAAACAAGGTCTTCAAGATAAAGATGCACACGCTTCTCCCTAGTTTCACCTCTACTATTTTTCCCCCCATACTCTCCTGAAAAACGACTCTGTTTTTTGTCAATGCACTCAGTCCAACCACTACAGCTTCACTGCCCATGCCACCGGTTTTACTGATGCTCAGCCAGCCTGCCTGCACCTCAGAAGTCATCCGACCATTTTTTTAATTTCTTTCCTTAAACTTCAGTGCAAACCCAGTCATATTTCACATACAGACAGTTACCCCAGCCTAAATTATACCAGTTAAATTAGAATTTTGTAAGAGGATTCTAGTTATAACTAACTGCAAAGAGGCTATCCTCTCTCCTTAGTACTTTTATCCTGAAGTCAGCAGCATTTAGGACAGCACTTCTGGTTAGAGCTCATTTGTACAATGCAACGTCGTTATGAAAGCCTTTTATCCTCAATCATTCAACCAATCCAAACGTGGAGAACCTTCTTCGAGAAACAAGCACTAATAGATCTCATTCATTTCCTTTTAATTTTAGGCAGATAAATGTTACACATCCTGAGTTGAAGGCTCTCTGGACATGAAATCACTTAGTAATGACTCAAATGAAATTTAACCCCATGGTAGCTAACGCACAAGACTCCCTTTTGCATTCATCTGTTGATTTTTAAATGCTAATGACCTAAAAAGTCAAAAACCGACGACAAGAGGGGCTTGTAAAA
Source organism: Dromococcyx pavoninus (assembly GCA_033558185.1). Classification (NCBI taxonomy): domain Eukaryota; kingdom Metazoa; phylum Chordata; class Aves; order Cuculiformes; family Neomorphidae; genus Dromococcyx; species Dromococcyx pavoninus. The sequence goes on from JAUMJL010000559.1 coordinate 1,155,836, forward strand.
TTTAACAGAATTCGTTCTGTCCTCTTCTACCACACATCAGAAGAGTCTGACTCTGGCACAAGTGCATCCTCCCAGCCGTAACTTACAAAACTCAATGGTAACACCTGTAGATGCTACATTATTTTGGGAAGAATCTTGACTAGTGCAGGAAGAGATTGCCTCTTGAAAAACTAATACCATGGTGTAATGTCAACAGTAACATCCTTAAGCAACTGGGTCTTTGACCAAGACAACTTTAGGAGACAGAGTCACAAAATGAATGTAACTACTGAAGACACAACGCACAGTTCAAAGGCACATGTTCAGTCCTGCCCCAGGAAATGGGAATTGTGCAGCAACAATGTGACAGCAATCTAAAGATGATAAGAAAAAGCATTATCTCTTGCATTTTCACCCCAAATAATGCTAGAAAAGGTTAAATTATGGAGAAAACTGGTATAGCAATCTCACTTTTCTGTTACTATTTTATTCAATTTACTTCTTTTCTAATGAAAAATGGCTGAAAGTTACAACTGAATCTGCCAGATTCTCACCCTTTCAAAATCAAATTTTCCACCATTTTACACAGATAGCAAAACCACCTTTTTTGCCTTACAGAAGGTAAGGTGACAAGCTATCGGTGCTGTCTTTGATGGTGTCTGTGATAGTAGACTAATCTCCAGCATCAGTTAAAGTGATTGCCATTAAAATCTTTATAAGCAATTAGCATTACTGCTTGAGTTCCAGTATTCCCTCTAATTTGCAGAAAGCAGGGAAGGCCAGCAGTCTGCTGAACGCTAGTGACTTCAAATGGAATATCAATTACAGAAAAGGTAAACATTGCAATAGCAAAACACTGTACACACGAGCATCACCAAGTTAATGGATAGGAAATCTGTACCAGAGAAAAAATTGGGCTATTGTATTTTAGGAGAGAATTTTCTTTTTCAGCACTATTAATCATTCTACTTCTACAATAGACATTTTCTCTATTTATTTTTCACACATCGTGAAAGCTTGCATTGAATTCTTGGAAGTTATGGTCATCAAATGTATGCAAAACAAAGCCAAATAAGTTCACCTTGCGACACCTGCTAACTAGATCTTAAAATGTTAAACCTTTGTGTACTGCAGGTGTAGTCCTCGTGCACGTATAAAAGAGCCAGATAATTCTTATTCTCAAAACAGAATAAGTCATATCAGATCTAAGGGGATGATTCTCCATTATTACAGATCGAAAAACTCCTCTAACAATATTATTGCAAGCTACTGACACGTTATTAAAGCTATCTTGGGTCAGTTTTAAATCTCACTCCTTTGTCAAAAATATAAATTTCTCATGAGTTTGCCTTCATCAGAGGAGGAGTTTCATCTTTTCCCACATTCTAACCCTGGTGGAAGACGTGGACACACAACCACAAGGATGCACCGTGTGGTTATTCTTAATTTTAGCATCCCAGGGAGAAACAAAGTATGCCATTCTCGGCTGAAATCCAACCTACAGAATGCAGTGCTTGAGTGACAGCAAATAGGGCTCTTAGGATCTATTGCTTTATTTACAGACACACGCTGAAGTGCAAACTGTGATCTCCTTAAGTGCACTGAAGGCTTTCACTCTGGGATCTTCACACGTGCTACAGTTCAAGTCACTTCACTATTAAATGCACAACAAAAGGAAATTCCACATATAACATTATTTCATTGATAAGAAATAAAAACTTTGGATATTTTTAACTCACAAAAGCACGTTATTTATCATTTAGATCTGTTGTAGACATCTATTCTGAAACCATATCCACTTCTACACTCTTCTGTCCCCCAAACTTTATTCTCACTTCTGTAGATATTTACACAGCCATGCAATCATCCAGCTAACATCACCCTCCAGACAGTAACGAGGTCCCCTCTAACCCTGTAGCTGCTATAAAGTATGGAGAAGTTAAATGCACAGATGAAAAAAATTTGTCTCAATTTCATACTTCTGCAAAATGGTAATTTTGTACTTAAAATGTGCAAGATGGATGTTCAGACATATAGGCTGAAAGCCTAAATTATATTTGGTCATAATTTATGTAGTACAGTCCCAAAGAGATACAAAAAAAGGCAGAGCATAATTTATCTGTTGGAATCAGAGATAGCTTTACTAAAACTCCCATTTATTCTATCCCCTATAGCCTTAACCAGCCTTTGTCCTTAGGGCCCGTTCTGTTTAAGCTTTCTGTACTGCTGTTTGATCACACATTGTAGCCTGTAATTTCTCCATCATGTGAAGGAAATTCAGCTCACAAAAATTATGATCGCCATTACAGCAAACACCGCATTTCTAAGATACAAAGTATTTTAGCAATACAAAATTATTTGCATGTAAAATGTCTGTCAGGGGAACACACACTTTAATTCTGAGCATAGTACTACTAGAACAGAAGTATCCAATACTCTGAGAGTGGCTTCACTAGAAAGAACTTAAACAGAGATGTGGTGAATACAGCGGGCACAGTTCTCTTCATGGAAATTTCAAGTGTTTCACAGAAGTCAATGGGATTAATTAGGGTTTATGCCAAACCTGAATTTAAGTTCATTTCTTAAAATCTAATATTTCATTTGAGGAAGTGCAGAAGTTAAAAAAAAAGTAATCCAAGTTTGATCTGTCAAACTTAGTAAAAACCGGCAATTATTCCTTCTAGCAATTGTTTTTCTAAATACACTTCCATGTAGGAAATTGGCTCAAAATCTACATCAGAAACATTTCGTGTCAATAAATTATAGCTGTAATACTTCAGTCTTGGACTCCTCCTTACTCTGTTAAAATCAGTCAGGACTTCTCCATATCCTCTAAGACATCTTCATCCACAAACCTCTCAGATCACGACGCTGCCCTATTTTGAACCAGTGCATAGCTGTAAAAACACCTTGGACTAGATGAAAGTGGACACCTAATATGTAACAGGACAATGATACGACTTCCTCAATCTGAATGCAAGAAATCATTCAAATCACTGCAGCTTTCTGACTCAGCCTGTTCTCTTTATAATAGTTGCCTTGGACCACCACTACACGTGCCTTTCACACAACCCAGTGGGGCTGCTCAGTGCATGGTGTAAGGTCCACGATGCTGGGAGAGGACTGTCAAGTTGAAGAAGCTCCTTATGTCTACAGAAATACAAAAGAAATAAAGACATTTGAAAGAAGAAAGGCATTTCCCCAACTCCAAGACTGCACTGGTCCAATAAGTGCAATATAGCACCCTGACACCATCCTTCAGGTGACAGCTCTTAAACCAGTCATTTGTTTGGGGGTTTTTTTGGCATTAAAAATCACTTTACGTTTTGAGGGAATATACGGTTATATTTGTTCAGCATCAACTTTTCTTCATTTTAAGCCATCTCTACTTGGCATTAAAAATTAATGGAAATGGGAAGGAGTCATCTGGGCAGTGTTATAACTTTGGCTCCTCCAAAAACACAGAATCCTCAAACTTCCCCAATAAACACTGGTGACATTAATTAGGGTTTGGGGGGCTTTTTATTTCATGGGGCTTGGAGGTTGGGGGAGGAGCTGAATCTCTAAGAACATTTTAAGGATCCATTAAGCACTGGCATTCTCTATGTCCTTATTTTATGAATACGAACATTAAGAATACAACATAAGGTACTAAGGAAAAATAATATCCAGATCAGAAATAAATATCCAATAAACAATACATTTTTTCCAATTCTTTCCTTATCTGTTTCTTTAAGGAGAAAAATTAACAATAGCTCTGGAGTAAAAGGGCTACAAATCAGAGTTGACACTAATCTTTGAATTCAAAGGTGATTCCAGTAGGTAATTTAAATAAGAAGCTTCCTCCATTTCACTAAGCTATGGACAGGATTTTCACTAGTACTGGGAATATGGGTCCTTCACCTCAGAGGTCTGTTTTTTCGTTTCAAAATTCTCTTGCAAAAACTTCCCTTTAGCATTAAACACCCCAGCAAAAGACCAGCAGGCAAAGCATTTCACTTTTCTAGCACTGATGCACTGAGGAAAGAAAATGTTTATAAGGAAGTTTCTGAAACATTGAAAAGTTATACTACCTATGTCAATCTGTCACGTAAACTCAAAAGTCTAAGAAGCTGCTACTGAGAACACTCAGAACACTGCGATAAATCAGAGAGCAGGACCTCAAAATGAGAGCCAAAGCACTAAAAAGATGTGTGTGCAGAGGTCTTGCAAACCACAAACTTTTTCTGAAGTAACATTATACCACGCAGAGATAGGTAATGTGTGAACAGTTGGTGACTCACAGTCGGAGAACACACAGCCCTCTTCACTGGAGATAGAATAAAAATTACCAGCCAAGGCAGTCAGAAGGCAGCACCAAACAATAACCTGGTTGGGAAGCCACAGACTGCAGGTAATTGCTAGGTTGATAATTCCAGCTCGACCTCACAACTCATGCCTTACTGACTAAACAAAGCAAAATGTTCAGAATATCCAACAGATCCCAAACCATACAGTCAAAATTCATTGGAAAACAGTTCCATTCACCTGCTTGGTATTGTGCCTCCTTTACAAAGTGGGACTAAGAAACATAATTGGGGAAGTCTCAAGATTACATCATCTAAAACTTAATGTTATTGACTTAAATATGCTTTTATTTTCAGATTTAAAACCCGTTTTCTAAATATCCCATGGAATTACCTTCTTTTGCCTCAAGATACAATACAAATAAATCATTGAGTAAGCTATTCCACCCTTAAGACCTTTTACTGCTTATTCATTTTAATCAAATTTCCCATATGCTTTGACTTTCTATCCTTCATTGCCTTTAGCTACCCATTGCAGCTACTGATGACATACAAATGTTAATTTTGTTCAAATTCAAACACAAAACAGAAGAGCCCATTTTAAAGACTACTACACAAACATCACTCAAAATGAAAGAACTGAATTAAACAAACTATGGAAAGGGGAAAAAAATAAATTCATTCAAGTGGATCCCTATGTTAGCTCTGTCAAATGAACTTCAGTCTCTTCAGGACTAAATTAGTGATTTCTTTCTTTGAAACTTAAAACAGCTGCATATTTTATTAGAACATACATAGAAAGAAGAACTCCTTTAAAAATAAACCAATCGTGAGGCATCCAAAGAACCAATGACAGCAAGCTTCATTCATAGTAATTAAGGGTAATCCCCGCGACAGCAGACACACAGCAGCTGTGCAGCAGTTAATGATGCTTTTTGTTCTGCTTTTGTTATTTTTAATATTTATTTTGCTACATGTCCCTTCTATGCTTTAAAATATACACATGAGCTAAGACCACAAATAGCCACTCCGCTGTAGAAACGAGGCAACGCGCTTATGTTCTGCCTCAGTCCTCAAACTATTTTTCACATTGGGTTTGCAATATAATCATTGCTTTCACTTGGATACGTGACCACTAACACTTCCCAGTCACTAATCCAAACACAGCATCATTTTGTTCACTATTTGACCGGAGACCTCCTGCTCTGTCAGATTCACAGCGACATAAGAACTCTTGGAAATCATAAGGCACAAACTTAAAAGCAAATAAACAATTTGTTAAGGACAGCAAGGCTGAGCTTTTAACTAAGGTCTCCTCTAGCACATGCCCAGGAAGCATTCCATTAATGCATGAAACAAGTTCTAATGCGCCCACTTCCATCTGGGATAAAACAAAGTTCCTCCAAAGCTCATCTTACAAACTGCTAATGGTTTAACCTGATCAAATATGGTTCAGTATTAAAAAGCTTCAATCCAAACTCAGCAAGGGCAGGACACCTCCACAGAACACCTCAAACTCTCACAATAAGCAAGTGTGTGATTCTGAGAAGCCTCTTGTCACCTCATGTCTTCTACACAGCTTTCTAATTGATAAATCAGTTACTGGTCTTTCCTTGTTTCTTTTTCTTCTATGCTCTTCAACTTTTCCCAGAAAATCTTGCTTTTTTCTGATGAAGTGATTCACAGAGAACATATCTGTTCTTCCAAAATACACGTGCTGGACTCCAAGTGTGTGTCTATATTAGAAGGGTATTGACAGAGCAATAAATTATGTCAAAGTGTGCAGTGTTTTCATATTTGCGCATTCTTGATGCCTCAGGGCACAAAATCTTCAGTCTTTTAAAATAGCAAAGCAATGGCAGCTTCCACCAGTAACCACAAGAGTGAGTCTACTATGGTTTACTGCCAAACCATCCTTTTCAAGATGGTAAACGAAGATCAAGAAAGTCCCTGTACAAATTCATTTCAAACCCACTCTCTAATATTGTCACTAAGAATGAACGCATTATGAAGATGAGAAAGCTTTCTCGCACGTCACTAAGATATTCTACATTTATCATAACTAGGAATGGGATCATCATAAATTAAGTATCAGCAATCATAACTTTCTTTTTAATCAGTTTTGACTAATGCCACTTCCAAAAGCATTCTTCATGCACATCCCGTGGTCGACTGCATCGTTGGATACGTGAGAAATCAGAACCAGGGTTGCAAGGGGGGGGGGGGGGGGGGGAATTATATGAATATTTGGAATTGGGTCTTGAAACACCGGACCTGGTTCATACGGCTTATCCCAGCCTATCTTTTAACCCTGAACATGTTAACTATCAGTTCTTCCTCTGGAGACTTGAAGATCTAGGGTTAACAGCCTTCTGTTTTAAAAAATTCATTGAGGTACAAGCAAATGGTATTGCTTCCAATGCATATGCATCGCAACAAGCCAAGGAAAAACACCATTCCCCCCTACAGGATCCTTGGCAATTAACTCCAGCTATGTCAGCAATTTTTTGAAAAATCTCCTAAACATGAGGAAATCTCATCCTCACCGTGTGAAAGACAAAGCTACTGCAGTGACTCTTCCATGCATTACAATGTGTGTGTCTTACTTCTTAACCAAGCCGCTAATCACGCAAATTATTGCAACTAATTACATCTGAAGGTCTAATTAATTCTTTCAGTACCACATCATTTAGTACGCATTCACAACACAGCACCTGTTTTGAAAATCCTTGCAGTTAATTTGTTTATAAACAAACACTATTTGCATAAAATGTTTAATGAATGGTTTAACAGTTAGTACAATACTCCAGCTTTGTCTTAGTAGATTTGAGGTCATCGAAGGCCACAATAAATTAATTTTAAACTATACAAATTGATTTAAATAGTATGTGTGAATTTCTCATTAATAAAGAAAACATTTCTAACATGTTAATTAATATCTCTGTAACAGGCCAATTACTGTCTCTATAAGTGCATCTTACAGTCAAACCCAAAAGATTTTAGAGGGTTCTAACTTTAGTGGAGCAAAATGGTCAAACTCATGTGTCTATGGGACACATGTACAAGTCACAGTGGCATTCAGAACTTACTTTCAGATGTCAGATAACTTTTTATGCAAGACAGTAGCATACTTCAGTATTCTTACCAAGCATTTTAAAAACCATAGAAGATTGGCAGCCTCTATATCACTTCCATGTGGAACCAAGAAGTAAAACCAACTGATTTAACTGTACTTTCTCTTTATGCCGGATGATGCCTCTTTCTTGTTTTTTTAAATAAATAATATTTTATGTCATTGAATGTTCCCTAATAATAAACACCCTGATTGGAGGATTAAAGGTTGCGTACAGTGCTCTGACTCAGAAGTGTTGTAATTCTTCAGATACAATAAGATGTCAACCTGCCTCATGTAGAAACTAAAAGAGAACATTATTTCTTACTATCAAACATATTCTTTGCATGAACTATCATTGAAATATGTTTATAGTCCCAAAGTTTGTTTCTGATTTGCAAGCATTTTCACATTTGATAAGCACCTACTGTAAATTCACATTCACTCATGAAATATTCTTATGATAGGAAGCTAAGAATTGTAAAATATATTTATATCCTTACCCTTGTGTAGTGTTGCCCCTTAATGCATACTTTGATGAATTCACATCACTGTACTACACAGCACTCTGTGCCACAGAATCTTGATTCAATAGGGCAAATAAGGAACAAGGGAACCAAAACCACTGCTCCTTTTCTTTTGAATGGGAAATTTACTGTGCCTATAACCACACCCCCATCTCAGGCAGTCGCTCAGCAACAAAACTACTCAGGGAGACCGATATCCTGTAGTTGCTTCCAAAACCACTCTTAAGTGCGGATAATCTAATCTTCTTACAACACAGTTTGCTCTTTCTGAAATAGGGATTTGCCAACAACTTTTAAAAGAAAAAAAGGGGAAGTGTGGTCAAGGCTATCACAGTGTGGGGAGCAGCTATGCCTGTATCACAGTCTGAAAACATAACACATACTGGGTTATCGACCTCACACTGCCTACTTAAAAATAATCCTAATTCATTTCAGCACTACGGGGTTTTCTTGGCAGAACACATACTTTCACTTTTCTTACTCTTTAAGAAGTTTCCTAATCTCAGCACATGAACAGCTGCAGAGTTCTAAATATGCCGCTAAAGGAGAGGATTTCTTTCAACTTCTAAGAAACACAAAACTCTCACCACATCAACACCAGCATCGACTGTTCCTCACAGACCAAAACATCTTAGTCAGATTGGCATTTAAAGTGATGCAAACCAGTGGTGTCAAAGGAGCAGGAAGAATCTGGCCTATGTGATTGATGTTCAGCTAAGTGCTTCTCAGTCCTATCCATTCTCTCCTTGGATCTCAGACTGCACAACATATAGCTTGATTCAATTTAGCTGGAGTTGTTTTTGAGAAAGACCTATCAAACATGCCAAGCGAAAGATCAGGTTTGCCATGTACAGATTCACTAAAAATCAATCTGAAGCTCTTGCTTTCCTATTGCACATTTCCTTCCCTTTACAGTACAACTCACAGAACCATTTAAATGTCTTCATGAAAGCATATTATATGGATATCCTTTGCAAAAAATCAACAAACTTGTGAATGTTCTTCCCCATATGCAAAATTCCTTCAACTTCAGATCTCTTTCCACAAGACAAGGGCCTCTTTTTGTAACTAAAACCTGTACAGTAATTAATTCAATCTACACTCTTTATAGTCCATTCACATAACTCCATCTGCTTGAGACAAAGTATGTAATGACCACACAACTGCTTTCAAACTACTAAATGGGGATAAACTTGCTGTTTCAACTGAAGAGCTGAAATGGGGGGGAAGCCGCTGCTTAAGACAAATATTTTTGCCTACA